>OZ007574.1:13477424-13714924 GCA_963931925.1 Onchidella celtica
TACTGCTTCTTGTTCTGAGACTGCCATGAGCGTTCCGATAAATATTTCGATAAATATTTCTTTTGTTCTCTTTTAATGTCAAAGTGTTTGGGAGGCAAAACGTTTATAGTATCATTACTATCAAAACAACCGCAATCAAAACAACCGCAATGACCACTTTTCTTGGTCTTGTCATAATCTGAACGAGCCAAATAACGTTCCCGTCCAAATTCAAATAAAGTAAGACATCACTGAAACTTCACGCTGTGAGATCCTGGTTTCTCTGCGCCAGTGTCGCATGTATACCAGTTATTGTGTTCAGAAATTAGCATGTATTTTACCCAACGTTTCTGTTTCTGTTTTCGGCCTCCCATCTAATAACGTTGGCATGTAAGATTCTTACAGTGTTAACACTATTTTGTCCTTAAGAGTAATTAGGGCCAATATGAAAATAGTACATGCATATATCGAGGGCCGCCAACGGCAAACTATCGAAACTCGACTTTCAAAAATAATTTTTTTTAGATTTGGCCTTATCATCACCCTAGTCTGTTTCTAGTGCCGACGGTGATCAAATTCTGAATATCAAAGGTATAGTGACGTCTTTCGTACACATCGTCACTTTTATCTTGAACAAATTTAACGCTAACTCTAAAAAAAATCATCAAATTAATAACCACAAGTACCCACAAGTACACAAGTTAAAATCAGAAATATATACAGTGTATTAGAAAGTTATAACATAGTGCTCGTCTACGACTCACTGCCGACAATCCCCCGACTCACACTCTGAGAACCATCAGTCTGACCCATGTTTGACCCTGACCTTCCAGTGGACCCTACATTCAGCTCTTTGATTCTCCTGCCGTTCTTTCATGTGCCCCCAGTTCACTCCATAACAAGGGCAGAGATTACCCGGTGTTTACAGAAAACGCTGAGGCCACATTAAATTGCGGAACGGGTTCGTGAGATCACAGATCAGGATGTCACGAAACAATTATGACATCACGATCTGGAAAAGGCCATTCGATGAGATTGGCGTCATTCACGCAAGCATGGGAGATGAAATGGGTAAACATTGACTCACAGCACACTTTCAACGTAAAAGAAAACAACTGACTAAACAACTCGATATCCCATTGCTTACGCAAGCCAGTGAGTGGGTACTGAGGGCTGGCCACGGAGATTCATGCAACTGCTTAGTTTCACCCGACGTCATCACGGTAAAGTGGAACATTTGCGATTTCGTTTTTCATTTGGGAAAATCTACTGTGGCAACTATATAAGATGTCTTCAGGCACCAGATGTTTCTATAATAATCGTGGTAAATAATAATAATAATAATACATTAATGCACCGTGACTTGGTAAATAATTTCCTCCTCAATGCACGACAAAACTATTTGGAACAAAACTTTACAATATCGATTGGTTTCATTTGACTTCACAGACCTTGGGATTTTCTGAGTCTTAAAAGTATTTTTACTCAAAATGAAACCAAACCATTGCCTGACGGTCTACCCCTCAAGTTTTGGTTACGGAAATGGCATATTCCATCCCTGATAATCAACAGTGAAGGCACAGCCAGTCAGTATAAACTTGCAAATCCTGGAGAGCCCTGTATACGGACAGAATATCGCTGTTTGTGAACTGAGCAGTTCTGCCGACCTGATCCGCTCACGCCCACAATATACCATCACTCAATACCTCTCAATAAACATAGCAGTTTCTGATTATGGAGGAGGGAAGGGGAATGCTTTTATTTCTAGCGGAAGAATCCTGTCATCTCTGCCTGCTATAAATGGGCTGCATGAGAAAGTGAAACTACTCTCTCTGCTCTAGAAATCGATGTGCGGGTATCAGACTTCTACCTCCCGTCACAGACACCCCGGAAGGTGGTCTTCCCTTCATCACTGTGTTGTCGGGTGCGTTTACTGGCACCGCAGTACCTCTTACCGCTGAATTAGAATGCACGAATCTATTTGTTTTGTATGTGATCTTTCTGCCATAGGTCCAACATTCACGGATGTAACTGCAGTGTTATGGAAACCGTATATAAATGACAAAAAGAAGACTTTCTCCGGCATCCAACACAATCAAGTATGGCATGGTACGCCCCTGTACGACAGTGCACCAACTTTACTCTCGTCATTCCTACTCTTTTAAGTGATAGCAAGGCAAATTTCAGCTAGTGCACAATCAGTGGCGGACCTACATGTTTGGGACCCTGAAGCTTGAACTGTTATGGTGCCCCTTGGATACCAGCAACAACAGAGCAACATCCAAAATTCACTCATTTAAAAAAAAAAAAAAAAAAATTTCTTCAGGATCCCTCCAGAGTTACAGGCCTCAAAACTACCCCAAAGCACAAACAGCCTGGCTGATCTCTACACCCGCCAACAACCAACTTCTCTTCCATCAAGATCTGCGACTTGAATGATCTGAACATTTTACATTAACATCTTATCTTTGTGGTCCATCTCATCCAGCCTCTCCACTCCTCTCCCCCAACAGAAAAAACTAGGGGCCGGGGAAGGTGATGGGGTTGATCCACAAATTCACATGTCTCATATCCTTTTCTAGCCAAACAAAATAATCGAAGTGATCGATCGGTCACACATACACACACACAAAATGACAGATTCCCACCTAAATCTGCACATGTCATGCTCTGCCATTCTCTGTTTCATATCTTGACAGCCTCAGCCACGCAAGGCATTTATCCACCCCCCCCCCCCCCAATCATGCACACACGCAGACACACGATCAGCAAATATCTTGCTTTCCCAGAACAGCTCGAAAAGACAAAAAAAAAAAAACGCTCTTGGGAAAAACTGCAACTTAAAAAACCGAACTAATGACAACCGCATCGTACTTAATTTTCGACATGTTAACAGACCCACAGTCTCACATCTTTCATCACAGACCTACTTTAACTATGAAATGACGAAGACGGCAACAACAACATTCGTTACAAACAAATAATAAATAAATAAACATTTTTCGGCAATTCAAACTGAACAACTACATCAACAACTCTAACTACATCAACAACTCTACACCACCATCAACAGCCACAACAAAAAGCTCCAGCGATGTACAAGTCAGACAGCACAGACTGACTCTATATGCAACTCAGCAACAAAACTCTTCTAGTCTTAAATTACGAGCTGAAGGCAATCCTATTTCCTCCTACAAGAAACGTGCCACAGTATCCGTCCATTAGTGCATGCTGGATATCATAGCCTGGTCCCTATTGTCCTTCACTCAAGCCGTCTGTGGCTGCTTCACTGAGGTCTTTCTGTGCTCGGTCAAATCAAATTCATTGGGCGAGCTGGACAAATACAGACCTTAATGAGACTACAGATTCAAGGGCCGCCCGATGATGTTTTTATGAGGCTGCGGATGCAGATATTTCTTTGTGCTTGGACACTCGTTTGAAAGAAAAAGAGAGAAAAGAGAGACAGAGAGAGAGAGAGAGAGAGAGAGAGAGAGAGAGAGAGAGAAAGAGAGAGAGAGAGAGAGAGAGAGAGAGAGAGAGAGAGAAAAGACACAAAGAGAGAGAGAGAAAGAGAAAGAAAGAGAGAGAGAGAGAGAGAGAGAGAGAGAGAGAGAGAGAGAGAGAGAGAGAGAGAGAGAGAGAGAGAGAGAGAGAGAGAGAGAGAGAGAGAGAGAGAGAGAGAGAGAGAGAGAGAGAGAGAGAGAGAGCTTGTTGTCTAAAGGTGATACACCATGAACAGGAAGGGAACTCTCTTTAGTTTGCACAGGCTTCTGCGGCATGAGGAAAACTTTGATAATAAAATTGAATATTTCAGCGGTGATAAAGAAACTGATATCTTACGGGAAGGTGGATAGTCAAAGTGAATGATTGACACACAGACTGCCAGGACAAAGGACCAGATATACCGATCGACAGACGGCCAGATAGTCAGGCACACAAACAGCTAGACAGACAAGTGGATAGATAGATAGATAGATAGATAGATAGATAGATAGATAGATAGATAGATAGATAGATAGATAGATAGATAGATAGATAGATAGATAGATAGATAGATAGATAGATAGATAGATAGATAGATGGTGCTAGCAGACATTAGCCTCAACACTGCCCACAGTTTCGACTAAAGGTAATAACTACAGAAAACAAGTTCTCAAACTTGTGCTTTAACAACAACAACAACAACAACAACAACAACAACAACAACAACAACAACAAAACTGTTAAGAATAAAAACAAACCAGGGTGCCGCGAGAGGGGAAATGCCTGAACGACACCGATTTTCATGTACTTACGGGAAAAGTCCAGAAAGAAAATGAAAGTGCACTGAATGAAAAACACTTAATGAACGACTTGCAACAATGTACAGAACTGTATGTCCTTCAATTCGTGAAGCCAGACTTGTGGACACCTACGACCAATCTCGCCAAGTGTGAATTGTATCACTCATCGAGCAAACGCCCACGACACTCCTGCCCAACCATTCAAAACTCTTTCTGAAAAGTGGATGGGGAGTTTGAACTGAGCACAGCCACGTCCCGCTCGTCTCTTCGGCCGCTCACCGGAACAAACCGATTTCCACCAGATCGATTCTGTGGCTGGCCAATGTCGATGACGAATACTGAAATTCTAGCTTCTCCGTCGCCGACATCCAAACATTTATTATTCGCAAAAAATTGCACGCCAAAATGATATGGCGGGCATGATATCCGGGCATCTGGCTTAAAAATCCCTTTAAAAAACCCACCGATCTCACAAAGTTTTATTGTTTAAGAGGTTGCCTGTGGATCTGCAGTACGAAGTCATGAATTCATCTGGCTTTACAAACTAATTTCTCCTTTCCAAAACAGGAAACAGCGCTTTAAAATCGATAAGGAATAATAATCATGGCCCTGGAATGTGGCGTTTTCATAATCGATCACATAAATTTAACTGGTTCAGGCCACCAAAGCATAGCTTGAAGCTAATAAGAAGGACAAGGGAAAAAGTCGCCCCCCCCCCTCCCCCCGACAAATAATGAGTGATCGATGCCAATCTTGTTTTTCAAGGGGCAGTGTAAACCCACGACTAAATATTGAAACAAATTGAAAAAAAGGGGGGAAGAAAGAGACAAAACAAACAAAAGGAAAATTCAGCGTTCCATGAGGAGATCTGGGGACAACGAGGGGGGTTTGAGTTTGAGTTTGAGTTTGGGTCTTGCAGCACATCGGCACGGCAATAGCCACTTTGCGCCTGTCACGATCTATTTAAATCCTTGACTTATATTTAGTGTTCAGAGCGTCAAGAGTCTAAATTTCACAAAGAGAATTAAATAGTTCCGTATACATTCTGTTACAATGGCAAAACTCTCAAAAGTTGTTTTGTATAGACCTGAACTGTTTTGTAAAAGTGCATAAAAGTTTTAAAACCAAGTTGTAGGTCTTAGAATTTGTCAGAAAGGACAAGACATACTCTGGGTCCATGACAGAAAAAATAATCTTTGATGGATCCGCGGGCATAACGTCTATTCCGGATATGCATGAAATGTACATATTCAGTTAAAATTTGCTTTATTGATAGTTGGCAATTGCATGCCACACAGTGGAAGTGTTGGCTAAATTTACACATAATATGTTATGATCAATGATTAAGCTGTTGCATACTTTCTCCACATAGAATGCTCAGGAAAGCAAAATTGTCATGAAAAAGGGTGGGGAGGGGAGGAGAGAAAGATAAAGAGAGAGAGAGAGAGAGAAAAAAAAAAAGAAGAAGAAGAAGAAGAAGAAGAAGACGAAGACATCCAGAGATTTTCTAGCAGTGATAAGACCACAGGCCCGGTGCAGACAGTGATTACGACACTGCATGCTAGTTAACATCCGACAGTCAGTCACTGATCCAGTCAGTCAGTCACGAGACCCATGAACTGACGGGGTGAAACACACAGAATAATCTTATTAAAAAAACAGGACGGCTGGGAAGTGGATGTGGTCGGACGATGGGCTCAATGAAGTTATCGTGTCTGTCACTGAGGGAATCGGGTGGCACTGAGGGCAAGCAAGACAATCATGGAATGGGCACAATATGTCAGCTATCAATCTCTGCAAAGAACGACACAATACGGTGTGCATTATTATGTCACTTGCTGTTTCTGGTGGTGACGAAAATAGTCATGGTGGTGGCAGGTTGTGATGATGGTGGTGATGTGGCGGTGTCATGATGAGGATGGGGGTGATGTCATGTGGTTGGGGGTGAGGGTGGGGCCAATATCACCTTCATTCGTTGGTGTATACTGATTTGTTCTTGATTACTTATGTACAATACCCCCGTCTCCTGCAGTCCCCTGAGCGCCTGGGTCTATTTCCCTCCTGTAAAAGACAAGATTCACACGATGCAAAACTGATGCCCTCGCTGAGGTGGACACATTCAACCTAACGTAGCCGTGTTGGTAGACAGGGTGAGATAACCTACAGTCTGATTGGCCAAAACGCAGGCCTGTTGGGAAATAGAATACAAGTGCCTCTGACAGAAGCAATAAAACGATTGCGATCCCATTCGTACAAGATCTACCTGTTCGCATCGCTGTCACAAATCCCAGACTGGGAGATGTAATAAGTATGACAGGACAACAATCACGAACAAACAAGTTAACACTTAACAGAACAATCCATCAGACTCACACATTTATTAAACATAATTATACAGATAATAGCGCAATTACATACATTATATTATTGAAATCAACTGCCGTACAACGGCCTTATTCTCACACACACTCTCCCTCGGATCCACAATCCGGTAGTTACTCCTAAAGGCACTTCGGCCTCAGCCTCTCCCCTCAGGGTCTTAAGAGCACATTAATAATTTACGGGCACCGCAGTCTCCCAATATCACCTTCTTATTGTCATACACCTTAGCATTCCCCTAGCACCTCAGCCGGGCAATAACACATTATTATTTCCATAGCCATCAACATGGCAACAACATAGTATCAGTTCACTAGCCTATCAACATGGCAACAATATAGTATCTCATTCACTCTCATATCTACGTCCCTGTCCGTGGCCTGACTGCCACGACTTTATGTGCCTCTACTGTCCTGCACTGACAGCCTCACGTCTGGCCTATGTGTGGCCTCCGGCCCTATGCTGGCCTATCCCCTGTGCTCATCGAGGTGGCTCTGCGGCCCGTCCCCGACACCTACAAGAATAACATTACATTGGTATAATACCCTACCATTTCTATTCACTCCACCTCTCCTTACAACCCATGAAGCGTACACACACTAGTTCACCTTTCACTCACCACACATCTTACGGTAACACACCTCCATCGGAGTACACACTACTCACTCGCGCTACAAATCCATGAACTCACTTTCATCTATCGCTCGTGGCGCACATTGCTATATCCAATATCAAGGACTTCCACATTCCTCACATATACTTATTCACATCATGGTACTAGACGAATATAATATAATACATCAATCATAATAATCAATCAACGTTCTACATACCAGTCATTACTGGAACAACACTCATCCGTCTCCCGACTGCTTTCACTTATGTCCGCCCGCTGGGCTCTTCCTAACGTCCGTTCAATAGGACCCTCTAACTTGCAGTGATAGTAATACCGCGCTTTCGCCTCATTCAGACTTCCACACCACTCATACACGCACGCTTTTCCCACTTGTCTGCATGAGTTATTTTTACTCTTCCCCTTTCACGTCTTTTCCTATCCGTCTGTCGTGAGCTCTTCTTATTCTACACCCGCTCTGTAGCCATCCCCTTAATTGCACTCACTCCACTCGTGACAATCGCCACCTCCCCACATCATTCATGTCCAGTGAATTCCAATTAGGAGTGGTACATAATTATGTATCATACTAAGTCCGGTGAGATACAGTTAGATGCTGACTAACAAGAAGTGCACACCATAATTTCCTGTCTTCTTAGTAAATCGGGGAAGACCCTATCACTAAGCCCGGTCAGACACACCCAGTTTCTGCCATTATTTCTTTGGCATACGTTTTGCTGGCAGCATCTGACTGTGTCCGAACGGCCTTAGTCATGACACCTCTCTCTCCCTGAACAAAATAAAACAAAGATGCTGTGAAAACGGTGGCAGTAGCTTTGCCTTTAGTGCAGTTTGCAGAACACAACTCGTGATTGATGGGTCCAGCCATATCTTTTTTCCATTCCGTGAGCTCAGCCCAGACCTGGCGCGTCCTCCCAGCGTCACAAGTCATGACGTGTGCGACAACCGACAGAAAAGGAAAAAAAATGTCGTGTTCTACCCCGAACAAACTTTGGTCTATGATTTCCCGAAGTTCTGAAGCGCTAGGTGAATTGAATTTTAAGGTCAGGTGGCGGGGCTAAAAAAATGTTCCTATTACGAGAGTTAATAATATGCGACCCAACTTCCGAGTCACAGTCAGTGGTCTATTCCTGTACTGCCCGCTCGTCACAATTTACATAAGTTTTCTTTTGTTTCGCTGATGGAAACGTTTGGTGTATTTCGTAATTGTAACCAATGTTGTTACTGCTGTTGTCATTACCTTTAGCGTTTTGCTCCACTGTAAGACGAAACGGTGTAGGAAAACTGAAAGTAATCACGCGCCGACTTTCGTCAAAACAAACCAGACCTAACTTGGTCAGTGGAACGAAACCAGCTTCGGGAAAGACGAATGAGGACCAATATTGTGGCTGGAATGCTCGTCAGAGGCCAAGAGGAAAGGAGCAAAACGATAATCGATGACTGCTCGCGACTGATTACCCAGCCTGAACAGGAGAAAAGAAAAAAAGATGTCTAAAGAGAACACGAGCAGGGAAATTAAATGAAATCGTCCATTACAAGCACAGGTCAGATGGACCAATTCTCGTCAAGTTACTCTGAAGCTGTGACATAGACAACAGCCTAGACAGTAAAAAGGACAAGGGCCCAAACATTGGTTTGGTGGTGGTTAGGGGGGGGGGGGTGCTGGGTTGGGGTTGGGGTGGGGGGCAGCGGCGCCTCTTTCACTGAGGATCTCCTGCAGTCTCCCTGTCCCACGCGTTTAAATCATGATTCGATTATCTTTTTGACTATCTGAAGTGACAGGACTCGTATAAGATCATCGGTGAATTGTTAGTAAGACGTAATTTCTTGCAGGCAGAAACGCCACAAGGTCATTCAACTGCATGACACGTATACATTCTTACAAACTATTCACAACGAAACTACTGGGTATTCTGTATTTTCCACCTTGAAATGGTATTTAAGCTCGATTAGTGCCTCTAAAATTTCAATCCCTACGACAACACCTGACAAGTGGCGTTTCTGAAGGCCAGGTTCTTGGAAATAAACATTCCACATCATTACCAGGCCAGATTGATTTCGAATCGCTGCAGCAACAATAAGTTAAGTACACTTTCACATCAAATAGTAATTTCCATAGAGTATAACAAACAAGGAAGGGCGGAGGTTTTCTTTTTCAGCGACACTTCTCTCTTACAATTATACTGAAAACAAGTGCACTGTATTACTCCGATGAAGTGAAAGATAAACTAACTGACTGACTGACTGACAAACTAACTAACTAACAAACTAACACACACACAGATAATAAGAAATTGCTTGAGCGAAAGCAAAATGAAAAAAAAATAATGTCGTGTCAGCAAATGGATAGGTAGACAGAATGGATTACACAACTGAACACTGAGCCATTGTAGAGAAAAAATGCCAGACGGGCGGACAAATCCAGGGATGAGATAATGATCCACATTCTCCACGATTCGATACGGAAGCGAAAAATTCACACAAGCTAATAATTATCTGGCTCTGTACAGACCTCGAGAGTCGTGAGGAAATCGTAACACATGATTTCTTTCCCTTCACCCAGAACGATACTGTACCGTCCTGCGCTGTTTCCCCATTCTCTTTCTCTCTCTCTCTCTCGGGATTGCCCGCGAGTACAGGGCATTGTGATCTGGTGCGGCGTCTGAGTGCCCTCTGACTCTGTCTGAAGCTCACCAGACAATCCATCTCCCAATTTAGCAACCGAGCTAATTTTTGCATGTTGTAATCGATGTAACTTCTGATCGGATCTCTCATTTCAGCCAAGCACTTTCTTATTTCCTTTGATCACAGAACCTCTTTAGCTCCGCAGCATAGCTGCCATTATTAACGCCTCAATCAACACTATCTCCCTTCATAATCATTAATGCGAATGTTATTTTTTGTTTTGTTTTTGTATTTTCATGATACTGGTTTTGGTTCATTAGTGGTATAATGTAACCTGCCAATCTGCTGTAGGAAAACATGACCATTTCCTAACTTAATGCTTACCGTATCCCTAACTCCTTCATTCCTTTGACACACGCTGTTACCTCACTGACGCTTAGATGGATAGAATAGACAGACCGACAGATAAATAGCCAAGTGACTAGATAGATAGATAGATAGATAGATAGATAGACAGACAGACAGACAGACAAAGAGAGACAGACAGATAGATAGATAAATAGACAGACAGACAGACAGACAGACAGACAGATAGGTAGATAGCTAGATAGATAGATAGATAGATGGATGGATAATAGATAGATAGATAGATAGATAGATAGATAGATAGATAGATAGATAGATAGATAGATAGATAGATAGATAGATAGATAGATAGATAGATAGATAGATAGATAGATAGATAGATAGATAGATTCTCTGTAAACAAAGTTATCATTTTCCTACTTAAGTACCCTACAGACACCTGTAAAATCATATATATTCTTGATCTGAGAGGTAACGAGACATATTTGAAATGGCAGATTGGACCTTGTTATTCTAGGGTCACAGTTTGGCGATCCAGCCCAGGTGTTTATTTCGTCTCCATGTTCTCTGGGACTGGGAGATTACATAATGGAATTTCACCGACTTGTTGACAGTTCTCACCACTAAGCTCCCCCCCCCCCCCTTGCAAATCGCCGGCTAATGATTTCTAGGCACCCCGGATGAGCGGGTCATCTAATCAGTGACCGGCTAGGATGAGTTCCCTAAGCCTGCCCCCCCCCCCCCGTCCCATCGCCTCACACACGTAAATTTATCGAACCCATCAATCAGTTCCTCAAATCATTCTGTCTCTTCCATGTCTCGCTCCATGATCAATCTCTCTCTCTCCAGCCACGAGTCGCCGTTTTCTCCAGCTACAACAACACTACATCGTTCTTCTAGTGTTTTCCTCTCTGCCTGATGAACATTATGTTGTTCTAATAGTAGCAGTGGTAACAATAGTGACGATGTAAAGGAACAGACTGCTGGGCACAGAGAGCAGCCAATAGATAGACAGGCGGACAGATAGGCAGGCTGATAGACAGATCACAATACAGAATCAGACCGACAGACAGACAGAAATGTGGAGAGGTGGATGGATGGAGAGAGAGAGAGAGAGACAGACAGAGAGACAGGCAGACCTTATCGGGCACAAGACCCCAGCTATTGAAACCTCACACAATAAACCTGATTTTTACTGTCCGTCCGTGTTAAACCCTGAATGGACAATTCAAAAGAAGACATTTTTCTCAAGTTTTCCCATCTTTCACTCACGCTCTGATCTCCACAGCCCTCCTGTCCGACAGCCGCCTCCCCGCCCCCCTTGTCTCCACTCTCCTCCGGATCCTGCTGATTAAGGAGTCCTTTCCTCTCCAGGCTAGCGAAAAACTGCGCCATGAAATCGGTGGGGGTGTTGGGAGGGACCCCATACATGGGATCGGGATCCCGTCTGATCACGTGTCGACAGGGCAGATGGTGCTGGTGCTGCTTCCGAGGTTTCATGAGGACACTGTCGCTGTTGTGTATGGATCGAAGGCTAGTCTCTGGGCAGTCTAAGACTTGCTTTTATACCAGATGTTTCTTACAATGGCCCAAACCTTATCTGCATATGAAGTGTTAAACGATATTATATAACGCTTTGGCCTTTGAAATATAAGGTGCTAGACCTAACAGTATATGTACCCTAGCCCCATGGGGTGCTGAACAGTGAAAACTTGAAACCTGGTCGCCTGTGAGACGTCACATGAGACATGCCCGCTTTTGACGTGTTACGGATGACAATGTAAAACGTATCTGCCTCTGAAGAGCAGTCGAATGGTAAAACCGTGCATCTGCTACGAGCAACAACACTGGATTAACCATGCATAGTTACGAAGTACAACAGTACAAAGGCACAGGCCACGTACTGCAGAAACGACATCTATCTATACTGTATCTAACAGAGAAGCTTCGTAACATTTCTGCCTGTCTTTCCAACTCTTAGAAAACATTCCGTCTGTAACAACTGTAGCACTCTGAATTTTGTTTACTTTTCTTAAAACCGTTTCTATAAAATTCATACAATTATTACAAATCGTAAGAGAATCGTTTTAATATTATTACTATTATTTTTATCTTCCACCTACGACTGCAATTGCTGACTGCACTAAATCACGGTCAAAGTTCAGTAAATGAATTCCTCAATGCTCCCAATGCCCTAATGGCCATAGAAATGGTCACCATTGCGAAAGTTGAGATTGGAGAAAAGGGAGAGACTAGCTCGTGACTTGTGTTTTTGAAGTCGACATCATCAAGGGTGTTGCCGAACGCATGGGTTTGATTATGCCGATAGAAATCTGGTTACCGTAACGGGGGAATGAGCGATATGAACCTGGCTGCATCAGGTTTGAAACTGATGAGTAGGGTGAAAGGAATCGATTTCCTTTAGGCCACTCGGCGGAGGTGGGGAGAAAAAGGGTCAGATTAAATTTTGCAAGCCCCATGATTTTCCTCCAGACCACTTGATGCGGGAGGGGCAAAAGTGCCAAATTAAATTTTGCGCACCCCGCGTTCAGCACATGTGGACTTGATCAAGTCACACGTCACCAGCGTGTGGCAGACTTCATAAACTCTCTATTCCATAATGCGGACTCCCAATCCATTCCCTGTACATTGCCTGACTCTGACAACAGCACTAAATCTATCACTAAGAACATCGTGAATGTTGAGTGTGTCGTACAACTTGGTGGTAGGCTGAAATACCTAAAAAAAAATATCCCCACAACCTACAATTGATGTGATAGTGTTTTCAGCATAGATTTTACCGTGATGTCCCCAAGAAATCAACCTATCAGACTTCACTCCATCACCGCGACACTACCTCCAACACTGATAAATGAGTGCATGACAAAAATAGGTATAAAAAATTAAAAAATCGAAATACAAGCTGAGATTAACGCTACCGTACCGTTTACCTCATTAAGGAGATAGTAAACAGACATCAATTACTTTAAAAGATACACATTATCCTGATCAAATCAGAATGCCAGAAAACTAATTCAGAGATCGATTGACTCAATCTTTCTGACTACCTGAATTTAGTTCACGTCATTAACGTTCGAAACAGCTCTTAACAACCACAGCTAAACAGGAGTTTTACTGTTCTTTTGAATTTTCTCCCCAACTGGTATTTGATATTAAATTCTCTTTTTCAATTCTTTTTTAAAGGTTCTGTCATGTTTCTCTCGCACGACCTTTGATTAAGGGATTCTGGCCACAAGAAAAACTGAGAACGCAAGCGTCCAATGCCAAAATCCAAAATGTTCAAATCAAAACCATACACGAAACTTTGGCAGTCGAATTTATTCATCAATACAATTTTATCTGCAGCTGAAACCGTATTTAATAATGAAATAACCTGACAATTCATGTCCAGCTTACAGCAACAAAATGAATACTTTCACTGGGTTCTTCCTTCAATTTGGATCACTAATTGTCTATCAAACATGGGGCTGATAACATGTTTAAACTTGATGCTATCGATGAACCACGATCTCTTCAATAGCTAAACGCTTTCGCCAGTACACAAGCCTTATGCTCTTTCTGTGCCTCGAAACTTCAAATACGTTTACTGTATTTCAGGCAGCACATTTATCTGCACGGCAAAATCCACACAAAGCCCATTCTGCGCTCGCCCTTTGCTAAGCACACACACACACTCTACACAATAATTACACAACTACACAAAGTCCAGATACAACGTCCGGCATTTTTCTCTCTGCGACAGTTACTGCAGAAAACCCTTTAGAATTCCATTTCTTACGCAGATCCGAAACATTTTCAAAGATAAACCTGTAGAAAATTTGTCTGGTTTTCGTCTGCAAGTTCCGCCACCAACACTCCACTGACTTAAACCTCCATGGACCAAGCAGTGTATGGACCTGCACCAGCCACATTCCATACAATAAAACCCGCGGTTCTCCTCTACCCGATTCTCATAATAAGCCACTTTTCGTGTAATTACTGTAAATTGCCCATTTTGCCGGCAATGTGGAGCTGGGGCCGTGTATGCAGCCTGGCTCTGAGTCGTCATAGCTATGTCAGTTGCCTGCACAGCAGTATATTTAGGCAATGATAACATTACATTGAACTGGACCAAGCTTGGCATACAAACAACACTGACTATTCATGAAACGTCAGCATATAAGAATTAAACTGCAATGTCTTCCACACCGCCCCGACAGTCCCGGCGTTGAAATGAATGCAGCGTGCATGATTTAAATGAAATGGCAACGCACATTATTTTATTCACTGGACTAATCGCCCACACGCTGACTAGCACATCGTAGAGAGAGAGAGAGAGAGAGAGAGAGAGAGAGAGAGAGAGAGAGAGAGAGAGAGAGAGAGAGAGAGAGAGAGAGAGAGAGAGAGAGAGAGAGAGAGAGAGAGAGAGAGAGAGAGAGAGAGGGGGGGGGAAATCAACAAATAGATGAATGTCAATTGCAGCTGCTGTAAACAAGTAAACATCACACGTGATAGGCTGTCCAGAACGCACCGAGCATTTTCGTTTCACTGTTTTGTTGTTTGTTTCGTATTTAGACCAGTCCCAGCAGCAGCCAGACCGCCCTATCCCCACCCGAAGCGTGTAACTAATGTAACTAAGTGTTGATGACAGAACTGTCAGGTCCCATTAACTGGCCCATCATTTTGCTCACTGGGCCTCCCGGGTCGTGCCATCTTGTGGACACTTTTACCCTATGTGGGCACTGTCAGGTTCATCATCACATCACTTATTTTTTATCCCCCTCGGTTCACCATCGCTACCGTCCACCTCCAATATTATCACGATCATCATACTCCTTCGAAGTCCGTCACTACCCATACATTATACACTGCTAATGTCACAGCCACCACCATCGGGTGACACGTTGGCCTAGACACTAGATGCAAGGTGCCCGCCTCTCATGCCGAAGGTACCAGGTTCGATTCCCGGTCGGCGCAGAAATGTTGGAATTTTTGGGGAAAATTCCTGTTCCTGATCCTATGGTGGGTGGGATCGGACACCCAGACTTCTCAGATAAGGACGAAAAACTCGGAGCTCTATGATTAAGAAGATGAGGCAGCTTCAGATTCCAGCAATAATGTAGCAAAGTTTGTCATTATAACAGCGCACAAACGGCCGGCTTAATGGCGGCAGCACCGTGCAAAATTACTTAATAAGTGTACGTCCTAGCTACCTAAGCCAGTCCAGGGAAGGAAGAATTGCAGGGTTCATACAAAGTCTTGAAAATTAATTTTAAGGACTTTTTAAGGACTTCCTAAGGACTCACAGTAAACAAATTAAGGACCTGTGTGTCTGTGACCAAGAAATATTACAACCATACAAGTGGTGTGCAGCACTCATCGAAATGGAATGTTTCTGTATCCAGGGTCCAAACATAGTAAATTCACTCTGAAAAGTTCAGTTATTTCAAAGTACCAATTAACCAGTATGCAATTCGAAGATTTGAATCTCAAATGTTTCAACTGAAACACACATTTTAAGGACTTTTTAAGGTCTCTGCCATCATTTTCAGAATTTAAGGACTTTTTGAGTACTTATTTTTAAAAAAATGAAAATTAAGGACTTTAAGGACTTTTAAGGACCTGTGTTAACCCTGAATTGAGACGATAGCCCCCCACCCCCTCCCTCCCCGCCATCTTCCAAAAGTGAGGAGAGTTAATCATTCAAAATTCCAGCATTCTTTACCATCAACACCCATATCACCCAGCACCAGTCCCCAAGGCACTAAGGAAGACGTGACGCTAACAACGTTCTTCTGTCCCCTCCCTGACTCGTACCATTAGATTCCTTACCACCAACTGATCCACAATAGCAACACCATCATGACGTAAATGAGCCACGAACTGATCTAAAATGGCAACGCCATCATGTCCAAATGAACATCACATCACTTACTGTACTCCAGTCTGACCTTTAATGCCCCCCCCCCCCCCCAACCACAATACGTCTTGACAGACTTTCTACTCAAATTTTTTTTTTATCACCACCAGGAACTCAAAGTGCCATAATAAGACTGTGGCAATAGGTCGTTGCCGGAGAGGCTGAAAATGTGACTAGAACAAAGTGTCCCCCACTCTTACGTGATATAACGACACAGCAAATCAATGGGTTAAAGCATTTTTAGAAATTGATGGAAAGAAAACTTTGCCATTATTACCTTAACTAGCCGACCCCGAGCATGATCATTCTTGCAAATTCTTTGTACTAAGCCCAGCTGTTTTATTATACCGTCCGGTATCTCCCACATTGTTGTATGTGCATTTCTGCCATTTCTAGAAAATGAGGATTGAACGTTCGAAGAGTTGTGTAGAATCATTGTTTTGTTCAATACGCTTCAAAATCGAAACTTGCATAAAAATGCCCACAAAAAAGACACCCACGTGGCATTTATACATAAAATAACAAGGAATGAGAGAGCCACTTTCATGACAAACCTTAAACTCGGCAAAATGTCGCATACAAAAATATGGCAAATACCCCTCGATATCTAGATTGAGGCCACATTAACAACAGCACTTGAATTCGATGCAAAGACTAACAGAACTTACTGTGAGTGTGACACCATACTGTTCCCCGCAGAATACACATATGTGATGCTTTGCATTTTTTTTTTTTTTACTACCAATGTGTAAAGAGAAGCGACGAACGAAATGTCCAATTCTATTTTTCAACTTTTCTCAACAAAAATGCGTGTGTGTTACGTGTATGTGTGTTTGTTTAAGGTGGCTAAAAACAACAACAACAAAAAAACAACAACCCCAAAAACGTAAAAATATATTAAAGACTGGAAGTTTGCCTTTTATACCAAACAGTGATTAGGCGCACAAATTTGTCCCTTTTAAGCAAACAGCAATACTTGACAGGGTAACATTTTAGTTACTGAAGTCAATGTGATTTTCTTCAAGCAGACAGGAGTAAAAATGGAACGCTGTGGCATTGAAACTGTCACTTCAAATCTAGTCCAGACATACTCCACAGTGTGACTCTTTTCCACTCCCTGGGGACATGGTGGGTTAACACATCCTTTCATTTTTCTTCCGCTCCCCAACCCTTCCTCACACAGGACGACTGACGTCTCCCGCCAGTTTCTTCCTTAGGTCATTTCCGGTACTGCTTTTTATAGTCATGTTGAGTTCGCATTACGAAATATTCTTGTTGTGTGTGAGAGAGAGAGAGAGAGAGAGAGAGAGAGAGAGAGAGAGAGAGAGAGAGAGAGAGAGAGAGAGAGAGAGAGAGAGAGAGAGAGAGAGCTGTTGTTGAGCCGGAACAAGTCTTTCTCCCCACCCGCACCCACACCCACACACACCTCTGTTCCCAGGCTTGCGCGTTCTACTTTGTTCAAAGGTCGATGTACTTACTAACGTGGCAATGTCTGAGGGTTTGTCAGGACCAGTCAGTGTGAATGCTTGTAGTACCATCCATAATTTGGTGGCTACAGATAATGCACTATTTACCATTTTCTATTGTATCGCACATCTAACATTGGCCGCTTTAAGAATACTGACAGCTAGTCCCGAGATTGGCATCATACATCTAACAGTAACATTGACCGCTTTAGGAATATGGACAACTTGCCTTGCGATTGGCATCACACATCTACCTATAACATTGACCGCTTTAGGAATACTGACAACTAGCCTTGCGATTGGCGACACACATCTAACAGTAGTAACATTGATAACTTGCGAAGGCAATCTCCCACTCTAACCCAAACACCGGTGGCAAAAACCGGTCACAGGAAAAACTAAAACCGGCTTCAGCAAACTGACGTGAAAGATTTCGATTTGGCGATGTATTTTACTTCAGAGTTTGTTATGTCACACACGACGGTCTCCTCGTCTGATTATTACGTTATTTCTGCGCGTGCTCATTGTGAAACCGGCCCGTGACTTACTGAAAAGATATTTATTTTAAAAATTCAACAAAAAATTAAGATCGGTAGTTCACTAGTTAACGCCAGCCATTAAATTTGGTAAGTATGGTTAGTATGATGCCAGACATGGGGCCAGTGAGGGATCTACTATGACACAAAGGAAGCTTAAGCTTCAGGGCCCGTAATTCCGGCGGGGCTCCGAGGAAACTTTATGTAATGAGTGAATTTTGAATGTTGCCCCATTGTTGCTAGTTGCAAAGGGGCTCCATGACAGTTCAGGCTTTAGGGTCCTAAACATGTAGGTCCGCCACTGCATTGCATGGGTTACAGTTTCTGGAGATATAAATATAATGAATGGTTCTTTCTCGTATAATATATTATTGTGACAGGGCTTTCGTTGTGTGCGCATTGACCCATGGTCATATACTGACAGCCGCTCGAATACCTTTCAGTGCATTTCACATGGTGACACGTTGGCACCAATGGCGTGTGGAGAAAACGATGTTCAGCTGGAGAAGGACAACGCGCATGAGGTACACTGCCAGCATGCCGCCCTGTTTACTAGTTTCTTGCCTGCTGTGAATAAATATGTTTCGACAATTGGGCATTACCATGTCGACTGGTTTCCAACACGTTTTAGGAGACTGGGCTGGTCTGAAATGTGCAGGTTGTGATATATGGTCAGTTGTACATAAATAAAAGCGAATGTGTGTGTGTGTGTACGCGCGAGCGCCCGTTTCCACAACGAATACAAAAACTAGCTCGTACAGCTCGGATTTACAGGAAATTTTGAAAATGCCTTCCTTTCAATCTGCAGAAGCTTCAAATGGTGAGGAAGTCCTTTTTTAAATTTGCTTTGTGTCGCTGACAGTTCGCCTCCGGTTCTCCTCTTCACAAACGCATGTGATGTCATCATTTCCTATTACACAAACTGCCCCGTGGCAAAGGGTTCAGTTGGTACGCTGTGTCTTGCCGTGTATGAGTTCTGAAGCCTGACTGGATTATTACGGGAAATTGTCGAGATCAAAGAGAGGGAGAAAGACGGGTGGGAACACAGGGTTATCCCGGGCAATACCGGGTACCTCGTCTAGTTGAGAAATGAAACCATCAATGGTAAGTCCAATTCAAAGTAGTTTAAAGTTTAAAAGTGAAGTTCCTCCCCACCCCCACATTTCTAAAATTTGCGCAAATCTGGCAGATCGTTGAAAAATAATTGAAACTCTTGCCGCAGTCAGACAACAGGATATCTTCACAATTGCATCCCCCGTCAAACAAAAGTCCCATGACTCCCTTACTCACTACGGAGGCCAGGACATGAGTCTTTGTGGTAAGAGCGCTCACATTTCTGGATCTGACTCACCCATCTGGGTGGTGACCACGCTCATCGTCCTTTGGCATGCAGTTCAGTTTGTCCCAGGCTGGTTACATCCAGCCACGGGATCACCTTAATTAACACACTAGGCCCGGCTCCCATTTCTGCTTGGGGAAAAGATTCTGATTTTGGGAGAATTTATTCTCAGGGGCATAAATAAGGGTTTTGGTGATCATTTGGTTGATTTAGTGTATATTGTAGAAATTACTAAAAAAAACAAAGAAACAACAAAACACACTTTTCTGGCCATGAGTTCTTGTGTTCATAGAGGGTAAAGATTAATGCAGTTTCAGTGGACAGAACATAGTTATGGTCCAGGCCCAGAAACTCCAGTTCCATGGACACAGGCAAAATATAATTATTATGACAATTCATCTAAGGCACTGAGAACAGGCCTCATTGCTCTACGCTTTCAGACCCACGCAACCTTAATCCACGTCGCGTTCTCTCCTTGCCTGGCGGCAATCTACGGGCAAATACCATTGTGCATGGTTAAACCGGTGTGGGTACTTTCAATGACCATTCAATCCAGCGACTTTGGCCATATCTATGAACAGACAGAGTCAGATCGCGCACACACACACACACCCACTGAGGGTGAGAGAGAGGGAGGGGAGAAAGAGGGGGAGGGAGGCGGGGAAAGAGTGGGGGGAGGGGAGGGAGTGAGAAAGAGAAGGGGGAGGACCCTTCTGTAAAAGAAACGTTCAAGGTTTTCCTCTTGCCTCCTGCACTGGGCTGACCAGTCATTCAGGTCCCAACGTTTGCCACGGACAAGCGTTGTGTAGGCCTACAAACTCAGTTCCGTGGTCAGCGACCCGTGGGACAGTAATGGTTTACGGAAGCGTTCACTTGGTCAAGTTCCCTGGACTAGCGGAATAGCATGAGAGACGTTAAGGTAGGTGGGACTGTACACGTAGTCAGGTGCACATTATAGATAAACAACAAAAAACCACAGAAACTTGTTGGAGGTTTCTAGTGGCGGAAAGCTGGCGCATGTATTCTTTTCAAATTTCTGCTACAGCTTTCTTATATGTTTCTAACACACAGCTTTGCCAAAAGCCACTGTTCTCTGTCGTTTCAGGTTTGCCATGTATAAATTTATAAGCAACAACAACAATACACAAATCTGATGACGGTTCTTACTTATTGACAGCCAGCGCACATTCTTTTAATTCAATTTAATTTCATTGATTAATTAATTTATTTTCAGAATTAAATGTATACTTTTTTCGTATCTGTTTCTTTGCCAAATCCATTTTTTAAAAAAAGTTTGCCAGAATGGATTTTTGTTTTGTTTTTTGAAAACAATGGGTGGCTACTCTTGTAGTATTTCTGTTTAATCAAGATTGCTAATGGAATAAAACAACGTTGAATTGCTCAACTTGTCTAAAGCTGTATCTTCTATGGCTACAGTTTGAAATGACATGACATCCAATGATAAACTAAAGTTTCAACTACAGTGAATATATATGACAGACACACACACAGAGTTGGAGCATCTGCCTTGCTGTGCAAAACAACAACAACAACAATAAAAGAAAAAACCCGTATACGCCAATCTACGTTTAATTCACTTTCTAACATCATTTTTACACAATGGAGTTTTCTGCTTCTAGCGCTCGGCCTTATAACAATGAACTGTGTTTAGCGGCAAGTGGCAATGCAATCCTGAGCTCAAAAGATTTACGTGATTTTCAGTGGAAATAAGACAATGATGGAATGCATTGTATTTTCTGTATGGGTCATCATGTTGTACGACTGATCCGGTTGTTTTAGCCACCACAAACTGGAAACTGGACAAAGACTAACTGGGGCTCACAGCCAATCTTTCATTTCTTCATTTTGCTCCTTGGTAAAATTTAGTTGTTTTTTTTTACCGTATCCAGTGTTTTTTTTTCATACCACGGCAGAAGTCTCTACAACTTCAAATGCGGAGGGTGGTGGGTGACTTTCTCTCAGTTCTCGGGAACTCCCTAAAAGTCCTGTTAAACATCAGGCGAAGTTTGTTTGCTTTTCTGCTTGTGTTATGTGGTCAAATCATCAGTGAATAGAGCACGTCATACCCGGTACAATAGGTTCAAAATACTCTCCCTCGTGGTTTCCTCCTTCCGTACTGAACAGACCGCTGCATGCCAGTTTCGTGTTTGACTGTTTCTTTCTACCTAATAGGCTCAAGGTAGTTTTCCCACTCCTTTATCCAGCTTTGCACAAGACAATTATGTCCTCGGATCACAATGGCAACTGTTAGGCCAGGCGCACTCAAGCGATTTCTCAGTTACCCAGTCCGAAAAACTATTTGGTGACCGGAAATTAAAAAAATCCTTTTCACACTTTGCAGATTGAAAAATCACCTGTGTGTGCTTCGAACGGGGGGGGGGGGGGGGGGTTGTTCTACTCCGGTGGCTAAACAGTTTCTCAGACTGGGGAGACTAAAATATCACTAGACAGATCATTTCAGGCGATTCGCCTAGTGCAAGAGTACGTAATAACCCCAGCTTTCCTTCTTTTTGTAACAGAGATGTGTGAGTCTGTGAAACAACAACAACAACAACAACAACAGAATCTACGGCTTTGGCGGTGGGGAACTACGGATTACTGAAAGGACGACCCAGGACATAATTATCCTCTACGAGTGTGCCAGATCTATGTCGGCCGCAACACTGGGGCATTATAGTCAAAACAGTGAGTCAATATCGCCCAAACAGGTCGCAACAGTGAGTCAATATCGTACAAACAGGCCGCAACAGTGAGTCAATATCGCCAACTACAACTTAAGATCCCGAATCACAGAGGACACGTGGATACATGCAAACAATTTTCCAGTTCTAAAACAGAAATTTCGACCAAATGGGAATTGTAACAGTGAGCACACAGGACTGTAACAAAGGATTTATCTCCTTCCCTAACATTCACCGATCTACTTCAAGCAAACTAAACCGATGCTTAAAAATCTTCAGACATTACAGACACGCACACTTCATACTGCTGACCATTCTTACTATTCAGTTTTTGGTTATCTGTACATATCTAGCCGGTGATACGTCGGCTCATCAACATTTCAGAAAATGGAAGCCACATTTGGAAAACATCACTATTCACAATTATACAAAAGCTTGGAATAGAACGGCTAGCTACTCAGGAAGCAATGACACACTCGGTATTCGGGTATTCCAAGTCGCTCAAAACAGACACTCGCCTGGAAGCTTGCCGCGTCTGAAAAGGAAAATAGGGCAAAAGATGCCGATATCCAAAACGCAGTCTCTGGACAAGTTCGTGCAGAATGAAACAAGATGGGGTGCCACGACAACCATGGCCAACAAGTAAGTTTTTGTAATCTACCATGTTGTGAATAAAGACCACACATGCCCAAACAAAATTTTATTGGAGACGCACAAAACCTGTCGTATTACGGGAAGCAATGCCAGAGAAAGTGACAAGAACAAAATTAACAATACAGACATCAAGAAAACATGCAACACGACAGTCACGGCATTTTCAGTTTTAACTGTCTGTATTCAAATAATGAAATTTATGTCCATCCTAAATAGCAGTCAAATTTCGAGATCACCCGGGAGCGGCAGAATAATACACATCAAAGCATACAGAGGAGGCTGTTGTTACAAGTACAAGTGCGTACGCACCCCAACCGTTTTGCGCTAGGGGCCCGTACGTATAGTACCTATCCCTAACCCCGTCCTTATCCTCAACCCTAAATGTAATCGAACCCTTAAACCCGCCACTTACCCTTTCGACCAAAAAAAAAACAGGAGGAAAAGAAAAAGAAAATCTGAAAGAATAATTAATTAAGGCTGTTTTTAGGAGTATTTTGGGAGGAATTATCTAGCTCTGGAGTCACATTATGGCTTTAAAATACGTACCCCTAGTGCTAAAAACTTGGGGGACGGACGTACCTGTAACAACATTCTACAGAGAAAGATAGAGAATATCGTTATTGCCCTCCGCAAAAACCGCAACAAGACATTAAAGCTAGATGTACCTTTTCTTATCTTAGTTCTTTCCTTTATTCACTTCCATTTCATGATCACCAATTGGTCGCACAAAATTATAACCTAGAGAGAAAGATGGGATCACAGTTCCATTCTATAAAATGATTTTACATAGTCAATTTGACCAACACTGGCGTGGGGCAGGTATTGTAATGGTGCTGGTTAAATAGTGGGCCGTTTGTTCCCCGCATGAAATTGGGGGGGGGGGGGGGGTTTGAGGGGGGAGGTGCAGGTTCACAGGGATCTCACACTCATTCTTCATTGTTACAAAGCACAAATTGCCCATTAAATCTGAGACGTCGGTGGAGGGCTGCTGAGCACATAGGTGGGAATGGGAAAGTCTTTGTGGGGCTGAAAATGAACTGAAACCACAAGACAGACTGGGATTTACCTGTCAACTTGCACATTTCGTAGTTTTATGAGTGCATGATGGTACATGAATGTATACAGGCTACGGGAAGACGAAAACTTTGATAAGGCAGAGTTCAGCCGTACGGAGGACAATTCCCACATACGAGCAGTGAACAGAATGTATTAAATTTTGTTGTTCCCAGATCACAGACAGGCGATGCTGAAAGTGCAGGGTCATTTCAGTCCATTGACGACCAACAAGCCTGGTTGTATTCCGCCTACTTTGACCACATAGCGGCAAGGAATCACAAGCCGCTGGTGCGAATATTTGGCGTGGT
The DNA here is from genome assembly GCA_963931925.1 of Onchidella celtica. NCBI lineage: Eukaryota > Metazoa > Mollusca > Gastropoda > Systellommatophora > Onchidiidae > Onchidella > Onchidella celtica. Next base: position 13,501,672 of record OZ007574.1, read on the forward strand.
CAAGAGGCAACTTCTAGTCACTGTTTATTGCCATTTCACACATAGGGGTAAATCTGTCATGTCAACTGGGATGATCACACCTCTCCCTGAATCACACAACATGGGGTAAGTACATTTTCGGACATGGCATTCCGGGCCGGGATCTTTTAATTGTCCACATTTAAATAAAAGCAAGCATGTTCCTTATTTCAAATGTTTACGCCATTGGATTGTCTTTCAGGCATGTTAAGGGTCTTCGCATTTATACCTTCAGTCTGGCACTATGCTCAAATAAACTAAATTTATGACCGGTTCATTCGTGAATGAATTTTCATTATAAACATTCAGTACAATTTTAGCTCATTCATTCTGCAAGTTCCGCTTGATTAAGACACGAATGACAAGTAAGGAAATCATGGGAGCTTGAGATCAGGAATGATTTGATTCTCACTATCCACGGCTTTTCCAAAGTGATGCTATCATCTGATTTTCTGTGTAAAAGATGATTGAATCGCTGGGTTCTGTCACTGTTCAAATGCTGTATGACTGTTTTCTTCGTAATAGGTGGTTAAACGAAAAATTTCTGTCCAAGAGTTGTGTGACTGTTCCTCCGTAACAGGTAGACAAATTCCTGGGTTGTGTGAGTCACTGTTCAGTACATTGTGTGACTATGTTCTCTGATCTCTTCCTGTATTCATTCCTTGTCGTTTTTTTTTGTTACATGTTTATTTGTTGTTTAACTGTTTGTAATTAAGTGGCCAGGCTCCTCTTGTCTCTATTTATATACTTAGTTGATCTGTTTGTGTGTTTGTTTATATTGTCTGTCTGTGACCCCCCATCTCTCCCTGTTATTTTATCACGCAAGTTTACAAGTGTTTATAACCTTTTCTTGTGTCTTTACCGAACTCTTCCCGTCTCTATTTTATATGCCGTGTTTATCTGTTTGTGTCATGTGTTAAACCACTTTTCAGAAACAGCATTTAATTAAATCAATTAATTCCCCCCCCCCCCCCCGCCTCTCACATACACGCAACCGCGCACAGCCGTGGACCCAGAAGCAAAAATCACAAATCGGCCATGTAAAATAAAACTTGAAAACAAGACTCATTTGAAGAATGGCATTGACAGTAATGGATCATCTACTCTCACTAGTTCAGGTATTGTCATATGGTATAAGAGGAAATTATGCTAAAAGAACAATGCCATTGAAACTGCCATGAAATCACAATACAAATACCGGACAATTTGATCTTTTTGTATGAGATGAGACTGAAATTTTTCATCCTTATTCTTACAGGTTGTTGCCGTCCTATGTGGCATGCAGCCTGCCACAACATGTTCGCCCTGACTCTGTCTCGGTCACATTTGACCTGGTTGTAAAACCCACCAATCAGATACCGGTTTCCTACCCGGGACACCGGACGTGGAACATCACCGTGTGTTACTCAGTCCTTCACAGTGACTTCAACAGGACATCTCAGCTGATCCAGTCCATGGAAATCAATCGGGCTCTGGGCGCCAACCACTTTGCCGTGTACAACTACAGCGTATCGCCACAGACAGACCGGATTCTCCGCTACTACCAGAATCAAGGTTTCCTCACTGTTCTCCCCTGGGCTGTGCCAGACAATCGGACATGGAACTTTGCCCAAATGGCGGCCCTCAGCGACTGTTTTTACAGGTAAGGAGCGGACTTTCACCACTATTTTTCTATCACATCAAAACATCCTGCTAGTAGTTTTTTTGCTCAGTGAAATGTAATAAACTGTTCTTGGTGACCAGGTCAATGACCAGTGAATCGGTGTACGTAACATTTCATGTTAATAAAGTAATTTCGGGTGAAATGTAACTTTTTTTTTCCATTAAGAAAGTGATTGTCACTGAAATGTGCTGAGTACTTTTAGGTGAACGAATAATGAGACTAAAATTGTAAAAAAAATTTTTAAAAAGTACGCTAACCAGAGCCAATGAAATACTGGTAATTTATCTTGCTGTCTCTAGATGTCATGCCTCTTTACCTTTACACAGGTACCGGAACGACACACATTATGTGGCTGTGGTGGACACAGATGAATTCATAATACCCCGGGAACATTCCACGTGGTTAGAGCTTATCAAAGACCTGGGCAGACGGGCAACAGTTCCCAAGTCCCAGAGCTCAGATAACTTCACCGTCCAATCCGGCATGCCTATTGGTGCTTACGTCTTCAGGTCAACATTTTTCAATTCCAGCATCCCTACAAGTCTACACGATGCCGGGCTCAACCAGGTCACTGTTTCCCAGGAAGATCTAGCCCTAATACAAAAATACAACATACACACTTTGGCCCAGTTCAAGCATTCTCGTAAGATCTACCCTCACAAGATCAGATCCAAATATCTGGCCAGGCCAGACATGGTGCTCATCCCAGGCATTCACTACGTGCACAACTTCACAGGTCCAGCCCAAAATGTCAGCGTCAGTAAAGAGCTAGCAATGGTCCATCACTACAGAGATACTCGGCAAAGCTTGGTCGTCGTGGATACAGCATTGCAAAGGTTAAAACACACATTTTACTCTAAACTTATACGGAGGTTTCGCCTTTTTCGGGATATATTTCCATGAGTACCGGCTCTCTTGTGAAACTGCACAAGTGCAAAACAACCGATTTCATAAAAGTGTGTGTGTGGGAGGAGGGGGGGGGGGGGAGAGACAGAAACTCCCGAATTTGAATTGTATTCCTTATTTTAGATATACTTTGGGCCATAAAAGTTTGGCATATGCCTGTACTCTTTGAAATGCGACAGAGAGCGAGAGAAAGAGAGCGAGAGAGAGCGAGAGAGAGAAAGAGAAAGAGAGAGAGAGAGAGAGAGAGAGAGAGAGAGAGAGAGAGAGAGAGAGGTAGTCTGCAAGAGAACATTTCCGTTGCCACTTCCAAATAAAATATGTACCGTAAAACCTAATACTGTGTTTTGTGACTGCTCAAGGGCGGTGTTTCTGTTTCTCTTGTAATAGGAAGTTTTTGTACACGTATGACAGAATCTGGGAAACACTGGGTGTGCCTACAAGGGTGTCAGAAGAAAATGCCGCTGGTGTCCCTGTGCAAGTACATGGCTAGACCTCCATAATTATGTTTGCAGTTCAAATGTGACCAGAGTGGTCATAAGCCTGATACCAACGTCTAACACATACAGGGATACAAACAAATACACCAAAATGACGCGTCAGTAAGAATATTCTCCACCTGATCTTGTTTAACTCGAATGTTTTCATTTCAATCCTTTTACATTTATCACCCAAAAAAATCCTGGTGCATTTGCTGCTTTATGTGAGAATGATTCACGTGATCCACAGACAACAACAACACTGGCAGTCTCAACCACGGAAGAAGGAGATACATAGCAACAATAACAACAACCAAAGAAACAGTAGAACAACAACAACAGCAGCAGCAGCAGCAGGAGCAACAACAACAACAACAACAGCAGCAGCAGCAGGAGCAACAACAACAACAACAACAACAACAGCAGCAGCAGCAGCAGCAGGAGCAACAACAACAACAACAACAACAACAACAAGAAGCATAAAAACGATGATAAAAGCTGAGCTCCCGCCGAGCGGCTTCACTGATGAGATGCATGGGACAAAATCGATGTGCTGCTCACGCAGAAAGCTGATCAGACATGCATTGTCCAGTATCATTATTTATTGTGTCAACTTGCACACATGCCACAGACACGCACACGCACACACACATACACACACAATGAAAGAAAGAAGGTGTAACGTTAATAAGAGAGGGGGCAATGTGAAAATGAAAAGTCAAAATGAAGTATTCACGGACAGAGCGATGTAAGATTGTGACATGGGACGAGAAAATACAGACAAAAGTGAAGTAGAAGAAAATGGTTTATGCTTGCTAAACGACAGAAGAACCTATCATTCTCTGATCAAACATGGCTGGCCAGTGTTTGTTTTCTCCTCAGAGGTAATTTCTCAGAGGGACGGAGAGAGGTGAGATTAAAAAAAAAAAAACTACAACTGGAGATGGAATGTTTTCCGGTGGATGGAGCTGCAATAGGGATTTCGGGAGCCGATATACCAGTCACTCCCTTGTTGGGACAGAAGTAGTGGCAAGTGAGCACTGAGTATCAAAGACAGGAATATCAGACAATAAAACAACGTTTCTGAAACGCCCATGTTCTGTTAAATAAGGTGAAACCAACCTCTTATGAAAAGCAACAAGCAAAAACAACAAAAGCTTTCTCGCGGCTGTACATGGTTTACTAACACAAGTAAACTTTAATGTACTGTCATTGAGTACCATTGTCAATACATTATATGGTGCCGGGGAACGATACATTTACAAACATTATCACAGCAGAGCTTTTAATATGAAGGGAAAATATGCGCACAACTTTTGTAGCGCAATATGAAAGAAACCGAAAACTAAGATTCGATTCATAATTCCAAAATCAGTTTCTCTTAGGTCAAGTAATTCCATCTCTGCAGACAACGATTCGTCAAGTAGTCAGCCACACTTTGTACAAACCCAGCCTGGAATCTCTCACAAACACAGAATGGAATCTCTTAAAGTTCAAGTGGAAAATGAAATTTTAACCAACTGGAAAATGTGCTGATCTCAGAAAAATCTTTTTTTTTTTTTTTTTCCTTCTACTGGCAGCAGCGGACAAACCGATTTTTCTTTCGAAATAATATCATCCTGTTTACGCTGAGATGGACTAATTTACACTGACAGGTCAGCCTCAATCTGCCCATCAGTGAAGGTTCATTTATCGTACACAAAAGACAGACCAGGAGATACTGATGGGGAAAACGGTCGAATTGGTTAGAAACATATCCAGTGACGGTGCTGCCGAAACTTGCCCACATTGGAATACAATTGGTCACGCTGAATACCCATACATAACAGCGTGGGCAGACACCGAAGTCTGGTTGTTTGTACAGTCTATCTTGATCTACTGTCTAGTGACAATATTGGCGTGGTTTACAAATCACAGTGATGCAGCCACAGCCTTTTTGTTAGTTCACATGTCCGTTCACATTGTGTCAAAACCTGCTGGGTGTTCACCGTTTCCATAACACAACTCAAGCGTCTAAAGTGAGAAAAAAATCTGTTTTTAAAGACACAAATCCCACTTCTTCTGTTCTTGTTGTATTTAAACTCTGCACCAAGTCCTACTGCGCCCTCACAGCTTTTTTTATATGTACCCGTTTTAACGAAACCTAGTGGAAATTTCTGATCCTCAAGTGTGTCAACACATTGGTTAACTCGACATGCAGATTGTAATTCCTGAAAGCACAGCATTTAAACCGTTAAATACATGTCAAAATTCAATCATGTTTCAGTTTATTTTGTTGTTGATGTTTTTTAATCCTCATGAGTGAGCCGGGAATTCCAAACTTACCGATATAGGTAGAATGCGCATATCCACCATCTTGTCTGTCCGGACCCACGCTTCACAATGGCGATGGTGGCATTGATTTTGATTCGTTAGCTGATTTTCACCGTGAGCACTTAAGGCGTCGAGAACCAATCGGCGGCGAGTTTTAAAATAGTTCACTACTGTAAACAATGACACCTATGTATACGCACATGGGAGACGTTCGGTCAATTATTTCACTTCCTTTCCCTTGTTTACATGGATTCAAGGGAATCTGACCAGCTTAGGTCCATCCTTTCCATCCCTGTCATAACACTCAACTGCAATGCAACCAGCAGGCATTTTAACCGCTTAGACACATCTCGAAGTTACACTCATCAGCTGATCAACCGGCCATCTTGTTTGGGGGAAGTACAAAACCAATACACTCCGTGACGTCATGCGCATTCTACCTAGGCTTCACCAATTTTACCAAAAATTCCCAAATTCTGCGACCTTAACCTTGCTCTTTAGTGAGACAAACATTGCATTTCGTACTAGTCAGTTGATACGGATAGTCTGAGCTTTACTCATGGCCAGTTGTTTGCCTCACCTCCTCCACCCACCACTCTATTCGATGGCTGACCTACTTTCAACTCGCTGGGTTTCCCCCAAAATCTTGTTTTCTACTACTGTTTTATCATGCAATTACAGATTTAAATCTTGGCCACTGACAGACTGGGTGTTTTTACAGGGACTGCCGCGACTCAGATGCCCTGAAACTTGTTAACCAACAAGTCAGTGGAACACTGCCAGTGTGCTATAATTTTTTTTATTAATCACGTAACGATATATATCTATACTAATAAAAGTGAAACTTTACGACAATTGCAGCGCGCCTTTCGCTACTCCTCCGTTAATGCTGATTTGGTGGCCCTCAGATTTTATACAACGCTTAGTATAGACCGTGGTCGACCCCGGCACAGAAAATAAAAAAATAATTAATAACTCGCAGAACCTTTGTAGTAGTTTCTAGGTTGCGACACATTGGCGTTCGGTCTATTTTTTCGGCAAATTAATCTAACTAAGATTGGTTCCGGTACAGACTGTATCACACTCACAAAACAACTTCCGGTTAGGACTGGTTTGAATGATGAGATTGTGTTCTAAGACTATCAAGTATAAAACTTTGTGTGTGTTCTCAACGTGCCTAGACTGGGAAAAAGAAAGGGTCTGGAATTGGAGATTGACGTTGCAGGGCCAAAAGTACAGGTTTGTGTTTTCAATATGCCTAGGAAAATATTAGTACAGATTTCTTTTCCATTAACACAATGCCGTTATCACTTCCTGCGATGTGCAAACAAACTAACCCGTGCGCCATTCATAGCCATTTGGCGGATGCTGGCGGGACGCGCAGGACGTCAACGCGCAAAGGGAGAGCAGTAAAACGTATCTAACAACAAACAAACAAACAAAAATAAAATAAAGCTAAAGGAACAGGCAAAATGAAGCAGGTCCCTAATAATCACCCAGAACTGAAACTAATAAATCAATTTATCCCGGGCAGGGCCGGGAACTCAGCTAGTAAATTATATATATCTCCACCATTCTGCAGTAAGGTTTAGAAGGAGCGGTCATGTAGGTGATACGCCTACCTGGCATAATTATTCAGCTCTCCCGAGTAATTACTGCTGCGCTGTGTATGAGTAATCAACACGTTTACGTGGCAACCTACCCTGCTGTGCTCCCCACAGACCTACTACTAAGCGTTGGCCCGCCTTCCAGTGAAACCCCGATATGAGATAGAAGGTCGTGGTCCCAAATGTAATTCTTGGACATGGTGTATCCCATTCTATCTAGTATGAAATCACACGGGAAATCAGTGGTTCAAAGTTTGTCTAGAAATTATGATGGGAAGATAACTTGGTGATATTACCTTTGGAAAGCGTCCATTTTAAATCCGACCCTTTAGCCTTAATACTGCGTACTGTCACAAGACAAACTGGCAGTTTTGTTCATCACTGGACTGCCAAAAGTTAAATCAGTTTTCCAGTGACGAATACTTTATTGGGATCTGTAAATCAAAGATAGCCTCAAATACTAAATTTGTAAGATGAAGACTAGCAGTTCAAACACTTGGCGGGCTACAGTAACGCATTCCTGGCAGTGATAGGCTTTGCTGAAGCGAATAATATAATGCTGGGCAGACTTTTGCAGCAACGGTCTCCTGCACAGTTTCATACTTATTCTCTTCGTAATTCTCTATGGCATCCCGGCCTGAACATGCTTTAATATCCGGTGCACAGGGAAAGGGAAAGGTGATCCAAATTTTAAAGCGGCAGATTCTGATCCATTGAAAAGCAGTTCCAATGAGCACATCGGAGCCAATCATTCTGCTGGCCGGGGCAGCGACATGGATTCTCCCATTTGCTCATTCGTTTTTCTCTGCGCGCACGCATGCAGCGTCATTACCCACTCAGTTAAGCCTTGCGCGCAGTAACAGATTTTGATCGGCCAGCTAGTTGGCTGGTGACCGACAACACTGAGTTCCAACGAGGAAAGAACTAGCTGGAGTCTCACTGAAGCTACAGGTGGTCACGTCACCATCCAACTAACTGGCCCATCAAAATCGGCAGGAGTACGCCGGGCCTGAACAGAAGCAGAGGTCGCCACGTGGGCCCAAAAGAGAAGCAGAGGTCACCACGTGGGCCCAAAGAGAAGCAGACGTCGCCACGTGGGCCCAAAGAGAAGCAGAGGTCACCACGTGGGCCCAAAGAGAAACAGAGGTCACCACGTGGGCCCAAAGAGAAGCAGACGTCGCCACGTGGGCCCAAAGAGAAGCAAGAGGTCACCACGTGGGCCCAAAGAGAAGCAGACGTCGCCACGTGGGCCCAAAGAGAAACAGAGGTCACCACGTGGGCCCAAAGAAAGCAGACGTCGCCACGTGGGCCCAAAGAGAAACAGAGGTCACCACGTGGGCCCAAAGAGAAACAGAGGTCACCACGTGGGCCCAAAGAGAAGCAGACGTCGCCACGTGGGCCCAAAGAGAAACAGAGGTCACCAGGTGGGCCCAAAGAGAAGCAGACGTCGCCACGTGGGCCCGAAGAGAAACAGAGGTCACCACGTGGGCCCAAAGAGAAACAGAGGTCACCACGTGGGCCCAAAGAGAAGCAGACGTCGCCACGTGGGCCCAAAGAGAAACAGAGGTCACCACGTGGGCCCAAAGAGAAGCAGACGTCGCCACGTGGGCCCAAAGAGAAGCAGAGGTCACCACGTGGCCCCAAAGAGAAGCAGAGGTCACCACGTGGCCCCAAAGAGAAGCAGAGGTCACCACGTGGCCCCAAAGAGAAGCAGACGTCACCACGTGGGCCCAAAGAGAAGCAGACGTCACCACGTGGCCACAAAGAGAAGCAGAGGTCACCACGTGGCCCCAAAGAGAAGCAGAGGTCACCACGTGGCCCCAAAGAGAAGCAGAGGTCACCACGTGGGCCCAAAGAGAAGCAGAGGTCACCACGTGGCCCCAAAGAGAAGCAGAGGTCACCACGTGGCCCCAAAGAGAAGCAGAGGTCACCACGTGGCCCCAAAGAGAAGCAGACGTCACCACGTGGCCCCAAAGAGAAGCAGAGGTCATCACGTGGCCCCAAAGAGAAGCAGAGGTCACCACGTGGCCCCAAAGAGAAGCAGAGGTCACCACGTGGCCCCAAAGAGAAGCAGACGTCACCACGTCGCATTATGTTGTTCTTTTCCTTCTTTGTTTCCATCTTCCCTCTTTCATTATTTCTTCTGTCCCCTGCCCTGGCAGAATAAATCTTTTCTCTTCAATTGTGTTTCGGGAGTCTGCGACTTATTTTCCCATTGACACTGTATCATGCGGTAAATTTCTCCAGCACAGCTGTACATTACACATAAAAAAAACAACAACCCAAAACCCCAAAACACCTAACGAGCTTGTCAAATCAAGTCTGTCTGATATAACAAAGGAAAAACGAGATAATTGAGTGTTTGAACTCTGTAACCTGACTAGGTTTTCCTCTCCCGAGGGCTTTGAATTACATACAGATGCATCCATACTGAATCCATCACTTCCCGATGGATGTTAGCACACTTACACAGACAGACAGAGAGACAGACATACAAAGGCCGCAGGGGGTTCAATCGGTGCTGACAGACGGAATCAAGACACGCCAGGGGTGAGAATGAGCAGTCTGGACGGGCTTAGGGAAGACGAGCAGAGGGGCTAACGAATCAAGTGAGTGGACGAGTACGGAGGTATGGACAGAAACCAGTCCTGAGATTATATTCGTGCACACCAACCTGTGATGGAGCGAAGACGAACGGAACACGAGAGTGATTGAATAGATCAATGAAATGGTCGGTCATTTCCACATCAATTGTGATGTTTACAGCGTGAACTTTGGTGATTTCATTCATTCTAAGATGGACCTTCTCTCGTTCTGTTGCCATTGCTTTTATATTTCATTCCAGATCACACACAAAGAATTTCATGTAATATGTAAACGGAGAGAGAGAGAGAGAGAGAGACAGAGGGACTCAGAGAGAGAGAGAGAGGGAGAGGGGGGGAGAGAGAGACAGAGAGGAGTTTGTATGTGTGTGCGAGAAAGAGTATGTGAGACAGAGAAAGAGCGAGACAGAGTTTGTATGTGTGTGTGAGAAAAAGAATGTGTGAGAGAAAGAGAATGAGAGAGAGAGAGAGAGAGAGAGAGAAAGAAAGAGAGAGAGAGAGAGAGAGAGAGACAGACATACAGAGTTTGTATGTATGTGCGAGAGAGAGAGAGAGTTTGTATACATGTGTGTGGAAGAGTGTGTGTGTGAGAGAGAGAGATAGAGATAGAGCGAGAGAAATGCTACAACTCAATTTTCATTCCTCCATTCCTTCTGATGCTACATCATTCTAAATGGGCAGCCTGACTACAACCTTTTTTTTTGTTGTTGTTGATTTATTATTTTCAGTGTTTGTCTCTGCGATTTTTGGTAGGGCTAGGTTTTTTGCGTAGCTGATGCACCTTCGACAGGAAGGAAAGATCTCACACAAACATGATTGTGTATAGGTGAGAACTAGTTCCTGGTGTGTTTGGGAATGGAGAAGTGTCAAGCCCGGGGCATTCTAGCCAGTTCTGGTCGGCGGTCAAGTTGAATGGTGAAAAGTGTATCGGGAACAACTGACCGGGTACCTCAGATAGTCTTAAAATATCATATCATCGGGTATTTTCCATATTGTCGTATGTGCGTTTTTGCCTTTTCGAGAAAATGAGGATTGAAAGTTTGAAGAGTTGTGTTAAATCACGGGTTTGTTCAATACGCACCAAAATCGACACTTACAGAAAAAATTCCACGAAAAATATTCTCATGTGACACTTAGACGTTATGTAATTAGGAATGAGAGGACCACTTTCATGACAAAACCTCAAAATCGGCAAAATGTCGCATGCAACAATTATGGCAAATACCCTTCGATAAACTACAGCAACTAGGACCGGCAAGATGTATAAAATTCATGTCATCAATGCCAACCCTTGTCTCTGCCTAGATCCCCCACCACTCTGCCATGTTATGCAAACCGACGCAAATTCGCCATTGTGTTTCAGTTTCGTGAGTCGTGACACAAACAGTTCCTAAGGGCCATTACAAACTGGGCATAGAACAAAGCAGGCAGAGCCCACAGCCAAATGGCTTTAGCGTCTCTTGTCATATTTCAGTTTTGGCGTGTACGGTAGTTTCTTGCAGCTACATGTATTATTGTTGGGGGTCAGCAGTTTAATTACTTAGCCGAATAGAGAAAATATTGAGTGACGTTTGCTGATCAGTGATAGTTTACTATGTAACAATTCTACGCCCCCCGAACAATAGAATTTTCCCTATCACGGCAGAACTGTGATAGATCAGTTTCACATCTACAGACTCTTTAACAGGGCTGCCCAGATTAAACTTGATCTATCTCTGGAGTTGCTCATCAACAGATCTTTCACTGTATGACATTTCGCTGGTGGAAAAAATGTATTAATTTATATATCACTCTCCACAGGTTGAACAAAGCCCAGACCTCTGCTCGCGACAGGCTGCCACCAGGAAACCAAGACATTTTGTTTTGGAATTACACCAAGAAACACACCATCTGCTGTCCTCCAGCTCAGGTTTTTCCGACCACAAAAATTCGCCCCTAGGATGTATGATTAGGTCACCGACCTACTAGGCAGTGCGGCGGTAGCATGATAATAACTTGTAAGGAATCGAAGCCAATGCCGTCTTGTAGATAATTTCCTGGTGTAGGACGTCAAGATCCTAAAGACAACGTCAAAATCATTATGAAATTTGGGCCAAATCTGTCCTCTTGTACATCACTACAGGGGTTTCTTGTCCCAGGGAAATATTCTATTTCAGTCGGTTAAAGGAAGCAAAATAGATTTTGAAGGAACCAGGGAAAAAAGGGAAGTTTAAATCGATGAAACACGTGAGAGAACCTTTTAAAGGCTTTTCAATATGGAGATCTTCGAGCAAGTTCTAAAATGGTGAAAACTAATTCTCACTCTATGTAGGAATGTCCGTACTTTGGTTAGGTCTGTAGATGTCATGGGGAGGTGCAGATTCCTTGTGAGAACCATTAATTTGTATTATTTGGAATTGGACAGAATCACATACTAGTCACTTCGACGATTCAGTTTGCATACATATCATTTTGAAGTAAAGTTGTACTCGCCACAACGTGTCCACTGACAGTCTTATCTATCTTTAGAATTTGCCACCCAATCTCTTGGTTTCCAAATACATTCTATGCACGGTTTCCAACACGGGTGCGAATCGCACTGAACAGACCTACTTTCAGCGGATAGCATTCACGCTTAAATAAACGCGCACAAAGATTTCATCTTGCGGGGTATTCCAGTTTACAGTCGTACATGTACAGACCTTTCACATCTCGTCTTTTACTCTGCAAGCTACAATGGGCCCAAATACTGTTAACTACTTTTTGATTTCCTGATTCCCTTTCCCCACCCATGTTCCCGCTGGGAGCAGCTTCCTGGTGACGGAAGGTTTCCACAATGCCATACAACTATCGCCACTTGCATAATTGACTGGAGACTTAAGACTGGGGACTCGGTCTGTCATTACAACAGCTGTCCAAAGGAAGTACTACATGTGAACCCACGTCTCTACCTGGAATCATACTCATTTACCCCCCCCCCCCAACACACACGCACACCAAAAACGAAACAAAAAACGCTGCCCCTTTCACTTTGGCTCTTTTTATGTACTTTTCTTAGCAAGTTCATATTATAGTGACGTCATTGTCAAATGCTCAAATGATTGGGAACAATGAACATATTCAGAAATCTAATTTCCTGCAATTTTTTTTCAACACCAGATATAACCAGTCAAGGCTAGTATAGAGAAACCAAGCAATGTCCACGTAGTGGCTACCGCGTGTCGTAGAGAGACCTTCTGATTGTCTGACATCTGTTGTTAATGATTTCCTATAGCATTGCAGAATGCTTGAACTAGAATGGTTCTACGCACCACACTGGATACGATTTCCTTCACCCTATGTGAATTTTAACAATTTCAAACGCAGGCTACAATTAATTTCAATCATTCTCCTTCTATAACATTTATTTACACTCCCCCTCCCCCCATTTTCTTAATGCTCCATAGGAAGTTCCAGTTACCGACAGATTGCATCTTTTCAAGTCTTGTAACAGTTCTCACGTAATGTTCAGTTTTCTTGTGATTCGCCTACCACCGCAAGGCTTTGCAAATATATCCCTTTTGATTTCTTTGGCCACACTGTAACTACAGCGGACAGGATAAACATCATGCCGCTAAATCGTTTTTTGCGAGTTCTTGATTCAAACCGGCGTCTGAATTCAGTTGAAAGCACCAAGCCATAATTATTTCTGGATCAATTTCAAGGCCATCTTGAGTAGTGGTCTGCGCCAAACATACCTACTTGTCTCAGTGACCCCGGACAGTAGTACAGCCGCGAAGGAAAACACAAGTTGAGAATGGACTTACAGACATGTTATGTGATAAATTATATGATAAGGCATCACCTACACCACCAATATCTACTGTGACAACAACAAAACACATAGAGAGCGAGAGCGAGAGAGAGAGAGAGAGAGAGAGAGAGAGAGAGAGAGAGAGAGAGAGAGAGAGAGAGAGAGGGAGAGGGAGGGAGAGAGAGAGAGAGAGAGAGAGAGAGAGAGAGAAAGGAAAAAAGAGAGAGAGTGAAAGGAGAGAGAGAGAGAGGGAGAAAGTAAGAAAGAGAGAAGATTGAAAGGAGAGAGGGGGAGAGAGAGGGAGAGAAAGAAAGAAGGAGAGAGAGAGAGAGAGAGAGAGATGACGATGGTGATGATGAAATTTATCGAAAGCAGAAAGAAGGAAGAGACAACAAATAAGGTAGGTCTACAACGTGTAAAAAGGTGTGATCCAGGGATAAGAATGATCAAATGACAGATGTGGAGAAGAGAACAGATTACGGGTAAATAAGCGGAGAGCCAGAGGGTGGAAGTGTGCGTGAGACAGGCGCTGAGCGTTCCGGAACAGACGAAGATTTCACCTACGAATGCCCCAAAGTGACAGAAATCGAAGAGTGAGACCGAGGGGATTTTGACAGATTAGAAAGTGACTTGTCAAAATATCGCCATCCGTTTCTCAGTCATCTGGCCAAAATTTGGCCAAGCTGTTCCATAATCCTTGAATTCCAGGGCAAGTCGGGGAGCTGATAATGTACGATTTCGCAATGTAAAGTAGAGGGGATCTAACGGTATCCCAGACACTCTTGTCATCCGGATCTTTTCAACGGGAATCTGTGGGTCTGGGAGTCCTTGGGGCTACAGACACAGATCCTGGGTCAAGATCGTTTGCGGAGATGGGTGGGATGGGGTAGGGAGGTGTGTGGGTTTGGGAAGGAGATGAGAGATGAGAGGAGTAAGATGGACAGATGAAGGCAAGACAAGGACAGGCTAGGCTGATAGACAGATGGATGGGTGGGTGGGTGAGTGAGTAGGCCTACATGTTTGGATGACGGGTGGTGAGCAAAATGTTCGAAAGAAAAATGGGTGAGTGTGGGTGAGAGGATGGGTAGGTGGGTAGATGGTTAGATGGACGGGCGGGTGGATGGATGGATGCATGGACAGGTGGGTGGGTGGGTGGATGGCTAAATGGATGGATAGAGGAAGAATGGACGGATGGATAGATAGATTGACACTAATGACAGGCAGATGGATGGATGGGTAGATAGATGGGTAGACGGTCGAAAGACCAGATGGAAAGCTAGACCGACATATGGATGGATGGGTGGAAGATAGATGAATGGGCTGATGGATGGATGGATGGAATGGTGGATGGCTGGATGGAGGTACGGAAATGAATGATGTGGAGGTGAATCAGACTGGCACCTGAAATCACAGACACTACCAATATGAGGCACTGGGGTAATCGAAAAGGATAGAAAGGACGAAGCATAGAATGAAAGAAGGAGGAGAGAAGAAGATCATCTGGTCGTCTACGGATAGACAGATGAGAAAACATACACGGCCACATAAGCTGGAAATGACTGGCAAAAGACAAGATGTGGCTGTGGAACCAGTAATGCATCATGACATGGAACAGTGCGAATTAGTATTGCAAAAACACTCAATGCTGATTCGTTTTTGTCCAGTTTCTTCTACTGAAATATTAGGCAGTACAAGAACAAGGGAAGCGGAACACACATCAAGGGAAACAATCACGAAAACAAAAAAAATTCGAAAAAAATCAAGAGTTTTCCCCCTTACCATACAACTCTCTTTGCCTTGCATGCAGTGCACAAGGAATGCACAAATGCTAAAGAAAGAAACGAGGAGAGGGTGGGGAAAAAACATTCTTGGCAGAAAAAAATTGATACAGCTGACAGAACAAAAAAACCACTATCAACAACAAAAAAGTCTTACCTTCTTGAGTGGTGGCCGGGATCGGATAAAGTCGAGTATGACAGCATGCGCGTCATTCTTCACTTTATGAGGGATCTCACCATTCACCTGGGGGGTGTCAACGGGAGGGGAGAAACAGTCAGAAACAATGCACTAAATACTCAGCATGTACACACAATTGAAATATAATAATACAGGAAATAACCAAAAAAATAATAATTCAAAAATGACAAAATAGAAATGTTTCTCAACAACAACAAAATTTTATAACAAGCAAATATCAAAATGGAAACACCTTTACAAAAAAAATAAAAAAATCAACGATGCAGGAAAGAGCAAACAATAAAACAGAAATAATTTAATTATAATTTCATTCCCAGCATACACCTTTGTAACATACACCAGACATGGGCAATCTACAGGCTACAGCCTGCCAAACAGCCCCCCCCCCCTCCGCTCCGTTTTGACGGCAATTCCTTAATAAGTTGGTCCCTGAACTACATAATTAATATTATAAAAACACGGCAAATCATTTCCTCAATCTGCGACCGTGCAGTGTTCTGCATATCCCACTCAAGATGCCAAGACAGACTCGGTCGATTTTTACATTCATTACACTGGCTTGTATTATGCCAACCATATCATTTCGTCGGGTTTTTCCCACATTGTTGTAATGTGCATTTTGAATTTTCGAAAAAATGAGGATTAAAACTTTGAAGAGTTGTGTAAAATCAGAGGTCAACATTACGTCCCAAACACATGTCTCGACAAGTTTTTAACCGATTGAATGACA
Organism: Onchidella celtica; assembly: GCA_963931925.1. NCBI lineage: Eukaryota > Metazoa > Mollusca > Gastropoda > Systellommatophora > Onchidiidae > Onchidella > Onchidella celtica. Next base: position 13,517,737 of record OZ007574.1, read on the forward strand.
TTTATACATAATGAAATTAGAAGTCAGGGAAGCACTTGTGACTTTCATGACGAAATCTCAAACTGTCGCATAGAACAACATGGTAAATATCTCATGATTTATACTTTTTGACTGGCTTTCATACGAGATGAGAGTATCAGGCCCTCTGGCATCGTCACAGTATTCAGGTCTGGCCCTTACTAGATAAACATTTGCCCATGCCCGCTGTACACTTTAGAATGTTGTGCCAGTACAGGGGATCATTCAATGCCTTACCACACAATATACCAGTACAGGCCGCTGGTACTTTTTCACTCCGACCAGCACTTTATCATATCATTATGTAAAGACAAGAAGCCCATGCAATCATTGACAGGAATTTCCCCAGGCATCAAACACAGCCAATCAGATAAAATAACAATACAAAACAAAATCAATAAAAATAACAGTTAATTTACAAGTAAAAGAGAAAACGAGAAAACCCCGACTGATACAACAAACACGAGGCCAATTACCTCGCCCCCCCCCTCCCCCCCACCTATTTCTTTATCTCCTTATAGTTTTACTCCCAGGACCCCTTCTTCAGATCATTCCTCTATCCAACCTCCTCTCCCCCCCCCCCCCCAAGTACTGTAATGACTGCACAATTCTGCCCCCCCCTCCCCCCTCCTGTTTTCCTTCTTCGCCCTCATCCGAATGTCCTACAGCTGTAGGAATGTTTCCCCGCTGGGACGATCATTGCAAAGCAAAACGCATAAATCGTTTCCGGTTTCGCCATGAGAAAGTGGCCAAATATACAGAAGACCTTGAGATCTCCCCTGAGCGTCTTAGGCCGCCACACAGTGCATGACGCATTGAGACAACTCTATTTGGCCTCGGTTTTCCAGTGACGTGTGGACTACAGAGTTAACACTTTGAATGCCAGCAATGTCCAAACGTAAATTGCCACTTGTAATGTGGCCTATATATTTTTGGAAAAGTGAAAGTCGTTTTCTTCTTTTTTTTTAAATTAATTATGTTTCATTGTGTTAGATTCACACCAGCAATTTCAAAGACTGTAATAACCAATCCTAGACTTAACAAGGAATTTGAAAATCGTGACTTTCCGGCATTGGCAAAGAAAGGATTCAACGGGAGCTAACCCTGTTGTGGGACTAAGACACAAGACTGTCTCGGCAGATGATTCAAAGGACGTTACAATGAGTCAAAACGGAAGTAAGTCAGACTTGGCGCAGTGCGCCACTAGCCTTAATAGATGCTACAGAATCTGTCGTGTCCACTCAACATAAATTTCATCACACAGTGATTTACCAGGCTTGACACATGAGATTAACAAAACAACAACAACTAACTTGAAGTTCAATGTTGTTGTTTTTTTTTTTAAAAGCCCCCCCCCCCCAATCATTTTCAAATTTTAACAACATGAAAACGTGTTGGGCAAAATTCAAAAGACCAAAGTGACCAAGTTGCTGTCTCATAAATATATCAGCTATTTAAAGCATGGCACTGTCTGGTGTACGTTGCAGAAAGGACAGTCTCGATACTCTGCTGTAAAGAATCGCTTAAAATGATTTTTTTAAAATCGCACTTTTGTACACCTTGTCTAAAAGAAGTGGAAAAAATGATTGACTGGAATCACAGTGTGACGGTACTATGCGAGAAGCCCATTGAAAGCAAAATGTTCATGCCTTTCAAACTGAAAAAGGCACAACTGAGTTTGAGTAATCGTTCTGAAATGAGTGAGGTATGAAACATCAGTGTGCGCCAGTGCCACTCGACCCCGGCTCTTTTCGCTGCTAATAATCTAACGGTTCAAATTTCCACACACAAAAAACATATTTCATTGCGACATTTAGAAACGGCAAACAGAAATAGACACCAGTGGGCGTTGCGCTGACGTAGTTATTGGTTATTAGATATTTTAAGTTATATATTACACCCCCCTCCCCCTAACAAATCATTTGCACCCTATTTCAGGACTGGCAGTTCGTTGTGCACAGGAAACTTGACAAGCAAGACTATATATTTATATAATTTAAAGCTGTCGTTACACTAAAAACTAATATAAGTCTTAAATATTGTGGTTACACTAAAAACTAATAGACTTAAACATTGTCGTTACACTAAAAACTAATAAAGTCTTAAACATATTCCTTTGCACGGTGGACGAGATATGAATTTTGTCCTTTACACAAACACACACACGTGCATGACACCAGTAATTTTGATATCCTTTCATCAATCCCAATCTGGAAAGCAGGTTTGAGTACCCTGGACTTTAAGAGGTAAAGTACAGATAACAGAAGCTGAACTGCCTGATCACACAAGTTATCAGTGCTATTACTATTATCATTATTTGAATTCATGTTGTCTGAAGCCTTATCTAGTGTTCATACCTTTTTCTTTCTCTCTTTACCACGTCTTCGTCAAAGAATTGGACTTTTTCAGGCACTCCCAAGTTTCATAATCAAGGGTTAACTTTCCTACAGTACTATTTAACTCCTCCAGATCACACGTTATATTAACCGTTCATCCACGCTTTAAGAACTCACCACTGCCTGTGACCTTGCAAATCTACATGCCTTTAAATTCGATGTGACCGCTAAAAAATGACGGCAAACGCTGGTTTTCTTGGCGCCATTGGTTCTTAAAATTCAAACGTTCAGAAAGTCTTCGGGACATGTGAGCAGAAATATTGCCGCCGTTTGCACTGTTTGCCAAACTCCACACAGCACGGTGTGACAGTTACTGGCAGTTTTTTTTCTATTGAAAAGGAAAAGTTTGTCCACCAAACACACAATCTGTCTGTAACTGACTTGACTCGGGAAGAAGAAACATCAACGAGACAATAAAACATTGTCCTTTCAACAAAGTTTGCCCTCGTGCCGTGGTTTGAAGATGGGGGTGCCAGACCAAGAGTGTGGGCAAAGGCCCTAAACGCCTGCCTGATTTGTCTTCCCTTTTCCTTTGCGCTCTACCGTATCGTTTTGGTATAATTTCTTACGCGAGACTTTGCTGCTTACAACTTTTTCTTTTTGCCATATTTTGACTATGCTTCCAACCTTGCTGCGATTTTCTGTGGTTTTTATACTATTTCCTACACACCTATGCACACGGAGACTAGCAAAAGATTTGGGCAAACCATTTATGTCAGTAATGAAACCACACTGAGTTAGATTACGCGTTTAGGAAATGACAGGTTACACATTTAAATGAAAGACAAACACCACATTCACGTTGCATACGTGCAGTCCAGGAAAGACATTGCAAATATCACACATCAGTAAAAATGTGCAAACACATCCAAACAACTAACTAATAAATGAGCCATTCCTCAAACCTGGGACAGCCATGAGTTACTGTAGGTGATCAAGTGTCTCAAAAGTAACAAAAATCAATGTTGTAAATGACTGGTTGTGGCTGTTCCGGTCTGCATTTTTGGTTGAATAAAAAGCATGAGAAATAAAACAACAAGAAACAAAATATCGCACTATGTGAGGGCAAATTTGTTTTCCTCCTTAAAACAATAGTGACAAAAGCTTCAAAAGAAATGCTGCACTGGATCACGATCACGCTAAGACTATTATCTTGTTCTGACACAAGATCTGCCATGCTTTTTCTCAAGCAAACTTCAAAGGGAATCAATGCTTTACTGAATTTGCTTTATCACTATAAGAATTAAGATGATTAGATCTATCCTGTTGCTGGTTTGAAGAGATTGTTTTTGGAGGATCTCCGCCCCTGGCATTTGCACCTCTCGTTTTCTTCTTCTTGGTTTTCGGTTGTTGTTGGATTTGTATTTTGTACACCTGTTTGTTTGATCCTATTTGGGTGAGTGGGCGACGGTGGGGGTGGAGGGTGGTTATCTGTTATATATATTTTTTTATTTAATCCGGGCAACGGCCTTGTTAGGCCAGGTCTTCTCGATTGCCAACAGCCAAGGTAGCTTCACATGGGGCCATCCGAATTTTTCGTCGCTGTCCGAAAAGACTAGGTGTTCGATCCTACCTAATAGAGGACCGAGGACAGGAAATTCCACCCAAATTTCCAACATTCCTGCACCGACCGGGAATCGAACCCGGTACCTTCAGCATGAAAGGCGAGCACTTTGCCTCTACATCAACGTGTTTATTATCCTATTCCAACACGAATCATGATATGCTATGCTCGATGTCTCAAGTTTCCTCTTTCACTGGCTGTTTAGACACGCCATGGCCAATGAAGCGCTGCTGCCAGGAGTGGACTTAAGGACAATTGACACAAAGAGAATCCACGACAACCGCCGTGCACACAAATCCCTGCATAACTCAAACAATCAGGGGGGTCATCATCCTTGTCTGGACAACGCCGGTAGATGATGGGCCGAGGCAAACAAGGGAAAAAACTATTGTCAATGTTAAAAACTGGAGTTATCGACCTTCCCAGGCAAACCAGCCTCAGTAGCGTGTCCACAGTGCAGTACCAGGCTGCCAGTCAAGGCCACAGCACGGGTTATGTGTTTGTATGGGGGGGCCAGAGACAGTAGTGATTGTCTGATGTTAACTATCACCGCGGGGCATCCGACTCTTCACTTTCCGACTGTCCCCGTGAAGACGGGGGCAGGGCGCCCCTCATTTTGTTGACTGTAAGGGGGGGGGGGGCAGATTTGAATACAGACTCTTTGTATCGGCTCAGGAAATGCCAAAGACCTCCCTTTTGATGGTAATGCTGGTCGTTTGTAGAAGGCATGAATTGGAGGGAGGCCCAGAAGAAGAAAAAAAATGAAACAAAATACAACAAAAGGTGAGAGGGTTGAGGTTTGAAAGGGATAGGAAAAACGCAACACAGAGGTGGAGAGAGGGATGCACAAACCTAGCACAGTAATTCCTGCTTCCTGCCCTTGCCACTAGAGTTCCTATCCTTTTCCTTAATTCAACAAGAGGCATCTCATCTCTTGATACACTTGCAGTGCCACCCTCCCACTCCCACACACAAATCATAAACATAAATACAAGAAATGTCCACAATAAAAATAAAAAAAAAGTCATGAAAGGAATTCACCCCATGTCCTCAGATCTCTACTCTAGCGCTCCACGATCCCTATCCTACAGAACCGCTGGGCGTCAGCACATAAACTTCACTTTCAATTCACTATTAGACAGTAAACTTTCAAGTCACTGCACGCGCTTCACAATTTATTCTGGTGAACAGTTTACTGTTTCTATTCAGTAAAATACATTTCACGCCTCAGTTCCAACTGCTGTGACAGACTGTACAAATTGATGAATGGAACGTTTTGTTTTTACCTCATACTGCTAATTGCCAGGTGTCATTTTAAGACCCTTGTGGGATACTACAAAAACTTCCTATTTGACGGTCTGATTAAAACTGACATATCAAACCAAAATGACGTTAATTATGCAGATACGGAGAACAAAGAGATACGTTTTGCCGACTGAACTTTCAGCGTTCCATACAAATTCAGATGGTCAGAATGGGTCGATGATCTGTTGAGTAAGGTTCATGCCAGGTAAGCAGGGTTGAATTTCTTGGAACTTTTGAAAGAATACGGGTCAGGTGTTGTTGTTTTTTTTAATGACAAACTGCCCACACAAATTGTCATGTTTCTGCCAACTCACTTACTGTAATATAACAGCATGTCTTTAAGCACCTGAATGCCCACAATGCATTGTCACGAATGATCTGTTGCACGTCGGTTGTGAATTTGCCCATTACAATGACACATTTTTAAATATTTGACAAATTTTGCTTTAAAAGTACCCATTTACCTTTCATAACGGAACGAATCAAATTCAAAACAAACAAAGACTATAAAAATAATAGCAGATCTGCTGTAGCATTGGCCCAGTAGGCATTATTTGATAGTTAACTCATTTTTCTTTTATGGTCAGCTGTTATCATCAGTCATTGCGAGACTGGGTCGAGATTTCTCATGATATTTACGTTTCTGACTTTCTCACTTCAAAACTTGCAAGGACAATCACTTTTTCTCGCCATCTGTTCAATGTTGTATCAACTTAAAAAATATAATCATGGCCTAAAATATGAAAAACACCGAGCTCTCTCATTTTGCCAATTTCACGGCGCCGTTGCACATTCTGGCTTGCAGGTAATACCCACGCAAATGTCCCCTTCTTCCAGCCCAGACACACACATAAAAGCCGGTCATTTCTCCCACCGGCTTGCTTTAGCATTTGATTCCAGAATATATACAGATTTGGGGAAACAGGGGGGAGGGGCAGATGTATCAAGAGCAGGAACTTGACTGTATCTTGGGGGGTGTGGGGAAGGGCATAACCCTGCAGTATCTTACCATAATCTTGTGTAGTGTGTATCTGCGGGAACGAATGTCCTCTAGCAGCATTTCAAAGGGCGTGAGTTCGTACTCTAAGGGCGGCAAATGGATGTGTTCCACCTTCTTCAAGCGGACACCTTGACGTAACGACCGCATCACTTGCACCCATAGGCACGCCTGGCAGGAAACAACCAATGGTTAGAGAACCATGAACAACAAACATCTTTACAGTGTCACAAAAATACATGTACATCTTACTGCAATTTCAGCTCAAAATACAAAATATCTTTCTCACTCCTTCTTTCAACTGCTTTTTGTCACCATCTAACGGTTTATCATCTGCCTGACTCACCGTCCAGATATGAAAACCAAAATAAAATAAGATCAGAAATAGTGAACTTTAAGATACTTCTTCTTCTTCTTTCGTTCACCAATCTAAATCTGCAGATTTGTTCTTTTAAGAAATTCTACGGTTTTCTGCAGTTCTGGCAGAGCACCATAGAGTTTGATATTCAAGTCGGTGGGTTTGCGCCAATATGTTTCTCGCAGTGCTGAGAAGAGTGTGCAGTTCTGCAATATATGCTCTGTGTTTTGAGGAGACTCGCTGCACTCACATAAGGACTTTAAGATACAACTTTTCATAAAGTCACAAAGTCAAGTTCTTTGCTTGAACACAAAATAAATTAATCTATCTGTTTGTCTGCCCGTATGTCTGACCCCCCCCCCCCTTTCCTTCAGTGTTTCAGTTTTTCTGTGTCATTTCGTCCTTCCCCCCACACTGCCCACACAACTCACCCAGTCCGCTCTCTGCAACTCTTCTAGTCTCTTGTCTTCTTCGTCAACTTTCATCAATTTCTGTACAAGAAAAAAAAAAAAAAAGAAGAAAGAAATGTATCTTAATATTAACACTGCCAATTTCAAATTACCCGCACCAATAATTTCAGTGCCAGGTGGTCCAAGCATTTGACAGTCATAAAATATATCGACCTACCATAATGATGATATGGTAATTTTAAAAGAACCACCAGCCTATACACAATTGCCATCAACTGACGTCAGCTATGGAGTGGGTAGTTCGTCAGCAAATCTATTATTGTTGCTTTTTATGGCGGAGGTGAGCAAAACTGTTACTTTATCCTCGATACCTCAAAGTATGTCAGTAAAAGTACAAGGAAGTTGTCGCCATCAGGACAGAGACTGGTGACCGTCCTATGTCTTCCACACGATCACCATTGCTGCACGCATACATTGCCTCACAGGGACAAGAAAACAATACGAGTGGTATCTGCCATAGTGTTGTATGCGACACTTTGCAGTTTTTGAGGTTTCGTCCTGAAAATGGTTTTCTCACTCTAATTTCATTATGTATAAGTGTTAAAAAAAGTTTCGAGATACGTGTTTGTGACCTAATGTTTTATGCATTTTAGCCATTTCGCCTACCAAACTTCAATCCTCATTTTCTCGAAAAGGTAAATATGAACATACAAAACAATTTAGCAAATACCCGACCAATATTTCGCGCATTTTCTACTTTCTCCCAAAATGAAAAAAAAATAATCGTAGGCTCGGGTAGCGGTCTTCCCAGATACACAATACTTCATTCTTCTCTTACATACTGCCATAACTATAACAATGTTATACCCGGGGCGTTTAGCCAATGAACTATCTATAGACAGTTGCCAAGCGACAAAAAACAATAAACATATAGATATGAATGATACATCAGAATTTCATGTCCCCACCTTCCCAAAGAGATTTAAGACTATTTTAGCCTAAGGGCAATGCCACATTGTGGCTCAAAAATATATTTTCAGATCTTGCAAAGTTTTGCTCTATGGACATGATTAGAATTGCTAGTGACTGAGTCAACTCAATGCGATGAAGTAAGGGGTGGAGACGAGAACACGAAGCTGAGGACAGTGTTTTCCTTCTTGTTGTAACCTTCTTGATAGCTCTTCTGAATTCCCCTTGAAGGACAGATAAAAGTACGGAGTCAGCCCTCTGGATAAACAGACATTCTGTTGTCACCTCATTTTTTAAGTGTTGGGAGATTTACTGTCTTAATTCGTGTTTTACGACTCTGTGGCAAACCCCGAGTTTCCTATAGCCATTATCACCTCAGTGCTGCCAGATCTCAGACACACACCCACGCTCTACTCAGGCCTCACTGAATAAAGCAATCTCCTCTGGGGGAATTTCCTAAAAGTACCTGGCTTTTATTACAATGTCTTTTTCTCCCTATCGCTATTTTATGGCAATGTTGTGTGATCCGCCGCTGACACAACAGTCCCGTTAGGGCTCTATACACCTGGAACAAGTCTTTAGTCTTGTCATAAAAAAATGCGTCTACGCATCCAAGCATTATCATAGTCACAGTACAGACTGTATGCATGTAGTCTGTATGAACACTGAGTTATCCTTTAGATATTTACGCTTAAAAATGGAACATTTAACCCTCTTAATCCCAGCCCAGGACTGGGATAGGAAACACGTTTTTAATACATTTGTATAATAATATCTAAAAGACAAATTTAAATACAGCTTCAACGCCACACCGGTTTCCCCCCAGATGATTAATTACATGCTGGTGATATAAACAATTAAGGTGTGCGGTCTGCAAGGTACTGTCTCTGTTCAATAAACACAATATATCTATATGTTTGAATACTGTTTTGTGGGACCTATGATGTCTGGCTTCCTATTATCCGATTGTTTTGAACTGTATGTTTCAAATGATTTTTACAACATCATTTATTATACTAATCCTATTTGTTGACTCTATGCTGTTCAGTTGAAAGAGATTGCAACTGATTGAAATAGGACTCCGTAGTGTGAAAAAAGGTACGTTGCTTATTGGTAGCCAGACGGCGACTGGCGAAACATTTCCCTGCGAGCCGAAACATCCTGAGGGTATCCGATACGACAGTCTAAAACATCTCCAAATCCCCCCCCCCCCCCTCCCCTTCCTCCCAGTCGGAATGATGATGGTCCAGAATCACCCAGAGACACTGCGGGATATTCCCTGACCCTGTTGACCTGGACGGACGTGTCCAGAATAGACGTGGCATCTTCTGATTTCTCCTGTAGTGCCCACAAACCTTAATCAATACATGTACCTACATCTATCAATGGTGGTTCCGAGTTGAAGGGTCTTGAGCTGTTTATTGGTGTCCCTGTAGCTCTTGTCCAGCATGCAGTTCAACAGTTTAATAAAATGATCAGATAGACAGTCAGTATACTAGAAATGACTATGAAAGAGAAGGTGAGGGGTCCAAATATAATTTAATTGCGGAAATGTGTAGTAACTGGCAAGATAACATCACAGACAGATGCAAGTCTCATACATTGCCACCCTGAATGGAAGCACAAATATTGGTTTTCAACTATTTTCTAATAAGTTTACACACTGTATCGAGATATCTTTTTTTCCAACAGGGCAATGACCCCGGCTTTCAAAACATTCTTTTCCTGAAAATCTTTTATTTAGTCAGCGGCTTTTCTTCGCAGCCTATGCGGTTTTAGACAAAGCAGTTTCTCTGACTAAGCTGACCTCACTGGGTGTTTTATTTGGGAAGAAACGGTACAACGAGCAATCACCGGTCATCTGGGCACCGGGGAATCGTAGACACATCAATCAAAACACCAAGAATTTATGCCTCACACCAAAGCCTAATTCCATTCATAATGCCAAGCCGTACGACGTAAAGTATCATTTTGACCCTTTTTCTTAGCCATTAACTTCATCGGGGGTGTCAAAGCTCATGGCGTGGAGTATTACAATAAGGTCTCTGGTATTACAATAACCTATTTTGTGCTAAATCTATGTTACGAGATCAAATTTATTTCTAAAAGTAATGATTTGAAGAGGGTTAATTATCTGATAAAGTTTTGTCCGCAAGTATGCTGTTATTCACATATATCTACACACACACACACAAAAATAGGTCACATACTAGGGGTACAGGGTAATTTCCTATTAAACCCTTTCAGTGCCTGCTCAGTAAAATGTGAACAATTTTGTGTTTAGGTGATCGTAAATAGCATGTTTTTCTACAGATCATATTTATGTTACAAACAGGTGTTACTAATTCAAGTTATATTTTGTGCCTGAAAAAGTGGCACTTATAGGATCTACACCTTACCAGACCTAGAAGACATCAGTTTTCCAGCATTGGCAATCATAGGGTTAAAGCGTTTGGGGCATGGCAAAACGTTTGGAAGACTTTTAGAGGGTTAAAAGGTCAGAATATCTATGTCTGGTAACCAACAGGACCCCCAAGACTGTGATCTCTCATCCACCATAATACGTTCTTGTCGTTCTGTAATGTTCTATTCCAAACGTAGAGTTGCATTAGTTGACTCAATGGACTAATTATCCATAGATATATATATATCCAGTTTAACGATTTGTAAAGACCGAATGCCAAATAAATTTTTGGTTCCACTAGCCTCACCCCGAAGACACATTACACTGATCTTACCTCCTTGCCGGTGGATATCTTCTCCAGAAACGTGAAGAGCTCTCCGGCTTCCGTTGCCAGGGCCCGACACACTGCCCTGTAATGATGGAGGGCATCTTGTTTACTGGACAAATGCTGCCGGCACATCTGGAATGGAGAACAAATGATGCCAACTGTAACCATGGGCCTGGGAAATACGCTGGAGAAGAGGACCTTTCTTAAATATGACTATATACCCATCTGCACGTCATGGGCTTCTGAGAAATGTACACAACTCAAGCAATGCAATATACACAAGTAAGCTAAAAGAAATGCTTCCATAACTTCCCCCTGCACGCACATGTCTAGTCGACAACATCCAAACAAGCACGCCTGTAATTAACAAACAAGAGTAATTGTCCAGACTTAAGGTCCACTGCAACTGATTATTCTGCAAAACAGCAAGAAAACCCTCAGATCGCCGAAGTTTCCAGACACAGACAAAGACATTTTGTGCATAGAAATGTTATAGTTTTTTGTTGTTATTTTTTTTTTTTTTGGCTTAGACAAATCTTGGTGAAGCTGCGGATGTAAATAAAGCAGGCACTTTCTTTCAGTGGTAAATGTATGGCAAATCATGTATTTAATGGTATGTCTGGCGGGATAAGAAAGAAAGAAACAACAATGGGGAAGACACGGAAAATTGAATAGAATAGACAGAACTGAAAGATGGAAGAAAATACGGGCTACTGACAGATGTAAAGACGAAGAATGGCGGGGAAGAAAGAACGAAAAACAATAGAAAAATGAAAAGTAAAACAGCAAATAAATGAATGAATAAAGACCAGCTGATTGGCCAATCGATCCTCCACTGCTGTTCGTGCCCCATGACTATTACACGCTTCAGTTGAACTGCAACAACAAAAGTATCAAAAATGCTAAAACAACAAACGTAAATGCGCCGCAGAGCTGCCCAGCTGTTCCGTACCTACTCACATTATCATGACACACACCACTTGTTGCATCCCAGCACCGACCTATTTACATATTGTTTGTTCATCAACGATGTCACTTTCAACTTCTATCTATGCTGCTTTTAACGCTTTTTGTAGTGTACTTCTCTTAGCCTGATAAAAACACCGCCAAATGTATTTTTCTTTGCTACAGTTAACGGTGACAGTTGTACCAGATTAATAGACACTATTCATAAAAAACGCACTTTTCTATGAAATAATTCTTAAGATAATTATTTGGCAGGTATTCCGGGTGAAGTCAATACGTGCTTGGATCTCATTCTAACATGTTTTATGTGGTAAAAAAATTGAAACAGTCGTGAGAGGTAAACTCTGGGAGATCACCGCGGGAAAAAAACAACAACATCATGTGGGGGGTGGGGGGGGGAGAGAGAGGAGGAGGGGGGGGGGAGAGACAGAGAGACAGAGAGACAGAGAGAGAGAGAGAGAGAGAGAGATATGCCAATAAATTGTTTAAGTGTATAAAAAGTTCTCACTGACGAATATGACTTTTTACAGAGAATGCAGGGCGGCTCTTTCGTTTGAAACACCATCAGGTAATGCAATACCTGTCGATTCGTTGACTGGGGCAAGTCCAGCAAGTATTGTGACCGGGTTATTAAGCTTCCTAATGTGATTCTGTTCGAAGAGAGTCAACATTCTTCATGCATGATTGGTAAGTGGAGAAATTATGTTGTAAAAAACGATATTGGCCTCAATTTAAGTAATGAGTCATGACAATTGATCTTCATGCCAAAAGCACTCTGATACCACGGTCCACTCAACTCAACAGGACACTGAAAGAGCTGAGTGAAAGAAAGAAGAAGGTTAAAAACAGAATACATATGAGAGAGAGAGAAAGAGAAGGGGAGGGGAGGGGGGAAAGAAAGAGAGAGAGAGAGAGGTCGCTTGGATGGAACAAGAACTGTGATCACATTATTACTTCGCCGGCAAATTTAACATACTACTGGAAACTGCAGTTCAATTAATCCATTATCATACTATAGGCACCAGCTAAAATATCTTGTTTCGTATTTCACTCTGTCTCTAACCCCCCCCCCCCCCTCCATTCCCACTAAATCGCCCACGCAGTATCAGGTATCGTAAACATCAAAAGATCAACACAACACCAAAAAATTATAAGAAGTCTGTAACTGATGTGTTTGGTTCCACAGTCATCGACAACAGACCAAAGTAAACATAACTCCAAATACTAATCGATATGACCACCTGGAGGTAAAACTACCCCCCCCCCCCCCCGCGAGATTTTATATTTTATTTAATAAGAAAAAAAGAAAGACGATTAGGCATTAGCTGAGCTAAAAAATCCTGTTGTAGTGATGGAGTTCATACAGTTCCTTACCAGATCCCAAACAAAATCACAGCAAAGTCTATAAGATCTCCATCCTATTCACTACTTCTCTGCAGTTTGGTATTGGAACATTACAGCAATTTCTGTTCTCCAAGCAGACTTGACTTGAAACAATGTTTTTGACAGTTTACTGTCGCAGCCGATGCACATACTATTTACCCCAAACCTGATCTACTAAATATTTCCAGGGAATCAGAAATCAAAGTATTTCCATTGGTGAGGCAGAGCTTCAATCTTGTTTGTGCGTACTATTTAATTCGCCCTCTGTCCCACGTACAGTACTGGCGTGTAATGGTTCTGAGGCGACTTTATCACTGCTCACGGTGAGATCTGTACTTCCTCATAAAGCGACATATCGATGCGTGTTCAGACCTTGGTTTTGGAGGGATCACTGCCCTTGGCATTTGCACTTCTCTTTTCTTGGTTTTGTTTATCTTGTACTTTTTGCTTGCTGTTGTTTTTATGGTCTTTCTGGCTTGCTTAGTCCTCAACAGGGCTCCCTAGTGGGTTGCCTTACCTTGTCCTCGTCTTGTCCTTCTTTTCTTCCCTATTTCTTCTTTCTTAGCCCTCAAAAAGGCTCCACATCCGACTGCTTTCCTCGTTGTTGTTGTTTTTTCTTTCTTTCTTTTCCCAGAGAGTGGCACCAAAGCACAGGTAGAGAGATAGAGAGAGAGAGAGAGAGAGTAAGAACAAGTGGGTGGTATTGGAAAATGCTTTCATTTTTATCGTATCGATATACTGTCGTCTCGACATATCGATATGTTAATAATTTGAAAATTATAAGCAGAAATATGCTTGTTGGTACGTAAGAAATCTTACTCTAGCCAAACCTAATGTCCTTCTGTTCACTGGGAAAATTGTTGCATCGCCAGTACGTGAGATGGACGACCAATTGACAAAAAGACGTAATGTACAAGATGTGTGGAAAAGATGACATACATGAAAAAGTCAATCGTTTTCCTCAAACCTCTGGCAAAACCAGAATAAACGTATAATTTCGTTCCTTGGCTTACTGTTATGATATATATTTCTTCCTCATAGGATCAAATTACACTTTGTCCAAAAAACAAGACTGGCCCACTGACACGTCCCCAGTTTTAACACTTGCTTAATGATACCGTACACATTTTCTGTAATTCACTTATTTCCCTGAGGTATAGCTGATGTACGGATGTTGGGCTTTGTCTCTGCCCACTGTCTGGGTCAACGGAAAAACAAACGGATAAAAACATGGTCACTGTCACAACAGAAACACAACATCGGGATGGTTGCCAAATTGAATTAATTTTCACCGACCTGTTGAGTGGTGATTAATTTTTGCTTCCCCGCTGTATTTACATAATTATATTGTCACCTGTCATGGACAAACAAATTGTCAAACTGATACCGCCTGACAGTGAAATAAACATGGCAAATACTACGCTTTTGTCATGGAAACTGTGCCAGACAGACAGATGTCTTTTGAGCAAAGACAGACATGCAGGAAAAATACTTATTGTTCTGTAGTTCCGTTCGTCCCTCTAATTTATTCGTACACTGATCACTTAACCAAATAATCGAAACTTTTCAAGCATCATCTATCCATCCATCCATCCATCCATCCATCCATCCATTCGTACATCCTTCCTTCCTTCCTTCAGCCCACCCGTCCGTTTATCCATCCACCCATCAGTCCATCCGTTCATCCATCCATCCGTTCGTCTATCCATGCATCCATCAGCTCTCCCGTCCATCCACCCATTAACCCTCCCGGTCCATTCATCCATCCATCCATCAGGTCACACGTTCTCTCTCTCAAACGGAACGTATAAAACAATGTAAAATAACTGCCCTTAATGCATTCTAACTAACAGCCCCTTTCTGTGTACATTATCACACAATTAGAATGTCCCATCACATACGGGCATGTTTTAATAGAGGCCATACAAGATCATAATTATCATCTGCATCGATCGTCGTACTAAGTGAATCAACCACGAATAAAAATGTACTATTTACGTTAATTTCTGACAGGTTGTGCTTAAACTTTATTGATTTGGCTTTCAAAGTGCTTACTGCGAAAGATCTTTTGTCACGCAGAAGCCATCAATATAATTCTGACTAATACAAAAGGCATAATTACACAGCATCGGTCGCGTCAAAGAACAATACAAAACAAAACTTTTATTCTCAATAACCTTGACTCTTTTCCGCTGTGAGAAAAGCTTATGGAACTTATATATATATGATTATATAGCTGAAGATCTCGTTACCGGCTGCTAAAAGAATACGGTCACACAGTCAACTCATTCGTTGTCCATCTCACGAACTGGCGTATACGGTCATTTTAGCAGTTTTGAATTACTGCTACCTCATCATTGCTCACAACGGGCTCAATCTTCTCACAAAATGGCATATCGATTTCTTTCATAGTTTTCAAATTATAAGCAAGAACGTTTTTGCCATACGCTTGTCTGTACATATCACTCTCAACAATACTCTGAATCCATCTCCCGTGAAATGGGAGAATAAAAATGGTTGAATCGCCAGTATAATTATGAGACGAGACGTCGTTTTGGTTATGCTAAATTAAAAAAAAAAAATGATAGTACTAAAAACTTTGAACAAAAGCAGACAGTGAATGGAACTGTAAGACAGCTTTAATGAGTGGACTGGAATGTCCGTCTCTTGTCTGCAAAAGGTCTGCAAGGGGGAGAGTCGGTTGGTGTTGCCAGAAGATAATCATATTGCTCCGACAACCCGTTTGAAGATGGCGATGGTGATGGAGAAAATAGCAGTGACAATAATAATAATATGATGATGATTTTGATCATAATCCTTCTGATGATGGTGATGTTGTTCCCGATGACGATCATGCTGGTGTTGATGTTGTTCCCGATGATGATAATGCTGATGTTGATGTGCTGAAATACGAGCTATGCGTTGGAAGAAATATTGCTCGAGATATCGTAACACGCGTTCAATTCGGTACCATATCTCCCGGTATTTTGATATGAGCCGCAGCAAATCAACCTACGTGATCAGGGAAACTGCCACGATCCATTAATTAAAATGGGCGAGAATCAATGAAATAAATTACATAAAAAGCCTACTATAAAGTCCTGTCACCTGATCCCACCCTACAGGATATAAAAATAGGAATACGCATAAAGTGTACAAACCAGCTGTTGCAGGGAAGTTGTGTCCTCTCTTAACCTAGGGTTTGAGGGTTTGTGGATGGTAGTGAGTGGTCGTGGAGGTAGAGCAGATACAGGGATGTGGCGGCTGGGCCTGCCAGGTGTGGTTTGGTTTACATTGCAACACACACACACTGGCACTCACATACTCTGTGTGTGTGTGTGTTTGTTGTGTGCATGTAAGTGACAGACACAATGAGACAAAGACAGCCAAAGGGAGGGAGGGAGAGAGAGAGAGAGAGAGAGAGCGTGAGAGAGAGAGAGAGAGAGAGAGAGAGAGAGAGAGAGAGAGAGAGAGAGAGAGAGAGAGAGAGAGAGAGAGAGAGAGAGAGAGAGAGAGCGTCATTGTAGGGCTCGGCAAACAGTTGAAGTATGGCAAACTGTAATTGGCAAAGCGCTATGCAGTAACCACCAAGTAGTCAATACTTATTCAATTTTATGTTTTCTTTCTAAAAAAAATTTTTTTTTAAATACAATAGAAATTTACCAATTTTATGTAACCATCAACAACCGCCGACCGGCGCTGCATTGTAGCGACGACGTGCCTGCTCCAGTTGTAACTGGGCTGCAATGGCACAAAGGCAAATTTCCCACATGAGATTAAGGAAGTATACAAATAAAAATACGAAATAATGTCAACAATATCTTTCAAATAGGCAAATATGGGATTGTTATTACAGAAACGGAAAGAGATCAACAACATGGCCGACATACATGCATAAATTTTACTGACAGAATCAATTTCCCATGATAAATGGCCTGGGATTTACATGTCGATCCCATTATGGACAGGTAAGGAGATCATGTTGGTCAGTGTCCAAAGATAGATCACTGGGGCCCCCTAGGATGTTTAGATTTAACTCTACTGCAGTGAACAAGAGCGGACAAGGTTAACACCTGACCACACAGCCTCGGTGACACATCCTGGAAGTAATTTACGCGCCATTCTTACGGAAGAAGACGGTGTAACAAATCAAGTGTGAAATAAAGTTAGTGTCCTTTCCAAGCCATCAAATGCACCGGCTGGTAGCCTAAAGGGGTCAACAGTGGGAACGACTCAAGTGTGAAATAAAGTTAGTGTCCTTTCCAAGCCATCAAATGCACCGGCTGGTAGCCTAAAGGGGTCAACAGTGGGAACGACTCAGTGAAATGACTTCTAATTGTACTGACAAGTAGCGCAAATGAAAGATGGAGGCAATCTTCATTCAGAAGGTATCATTTCCTAATCCAACGCTTCCTCTCTTATGTGTATAGAATGATAATATGATACAAAACGCTAACTGTTGGCAAAAAGCAGGTTTGCTGATGTCTCCATCGTAGGACTATCAAAATTCCAGCTCTTATCAGTCATTATGTCAAATTCTATTATCTTTCACAAAAGCATAGAGTCAAATTCAGTTTTTTTAAAATAGACGTGCCAAATACTGTTTCAATAGGCACAGTGTCAAATTCCATTTGACAATAAGTGAAGAGTCAAATTCTTATTTTCAATACGCACAATACCAAATTCCTATTTTAACAGATTTAATATCAGTCCCATTTTTCAACGTGCAAAATGTCAAAGGCATGTTAAGATGTGCGAAATTCTGTTTTTCGATAGGTATCGTGCCAAACTCCATTTTACGCTGCGGAATAGGAACTGTCCCTCTTAAAGTATCACAGTACTTTTTAAAATTATTATTGTTTCCAACAGGATACAGCGACTTGCACACCTAATGGACGGTACACATAATTTTCTTCTTCATTTGTGAAGATTTTTCTAAAATAATGGGAGAGGAGGAGAGAACAGACACGCCAGTCTTTTACTGACAGGAATATGGGCCATGCAGACTAGAAAATTATTTCGTTATGCGACGGACTATCAAAAATCAGTGTGAGATTTGTCGAATCAGCGCCCGTCATGGACCATCTAGCAAACTCCTAACTGAATACGTCCACATAATAGACACCGCTGATCCCATTGTGAACACAGTAGTGGCTGTTGCAATATTGGCTCATGATTATGTCACGAATGTTGTCCTTCGCCTGAGCGCCATGCCAGACCACAGGGGGATCCCTCTTTAAATCATGGGTGTTACACTGCTGAGCTGGCCCTCTCGTCCTGTGACAGACCAGGAGAAGAGTTTCAATAGGGCATTACGACAGGGCAAGTAATCTTAGCACATTACGTGTTGTTGGCCCTGGAAACGAAGGACGCCGAGGGTCTCTGTCCGGGGGATTACCCTAAACCACACCTTACCTCCTGGATGGGATCAGATCAAAATACTGTCTCCTTCACTCTTTTCTTTCATTCCCTTCACGCTGGCCGACCTCGAAGGCTCAGACAGCCTGTCCTTCACTCCTTTCTCACTCCAGCCCTTTTTTTTTTTTTTTTTACCATCGTCTCTTTCATCAGCTTCTTCCCTCTCTGAAGCTCCTCAGTATGGACAAGCAGCTAACCACAAACACACACCGGCAGAGGGGACAACAACAAGAAAAACAATGAAGGTTATGGGCTTAAAAGAACAACAGCAGTTTTAGGGCAATCATTTCCTATCAAGAAACGATTGCAGCAAAGATGCAGAATGAATGAGAACAGGTGGGTGAACGGGAGAAGGACAGACAGACCAGATGGAAATGGTGCCAAAAAACTTTCTGCCGACTACAAACTCATGAAATTGTCCTGAACACTGAAAAGAAAGGATTGGAAAAGAAAATGAAACCTTGATAGCCCTTGAAAAAACAACAGCGACAATAACAGACCCGGCACCCCACACCTACCTACCTACCTACCCACCCACCTCCTTACCTTTCTATCTACCTACCTACCTGCCCACCTACCCACCCACCCACCCACGCACACCGTTTCTCTCATGAATTTGTTCACCCTAGGACAGGCAGAGAGAGAGAAAGAGAGAGAGAGAGAGAGAGAGAGAGAAGAAGATGAGAGGCCTTTATGACACTCATATGCGGGTGTCAAAAGGCAGGGCTAAAGGCTGAAGTGACCGCTACCGTCATGTCCAGCTCAAGTGGAGGACAATGGATTGCTGGCCATTTGTCCACGGTGCCATGGCTTGGGTGATCCTGTATAGGGAGCTCAGAGCTTTCGACAGACCGACTCCAGAACATAACGGTGAATCCAGAAAGTCCCAGAGGATCAGACAGATGGGGAGATTTCCATATACCTCACCCCAGGAGCTCAGCGCGGTCAACAGCCAACAGGTCGGTGTCACACCGTAATGTCTATTCTTTCTTTATAACAATATTATGCAGACTTAACACAGAGAATGGAAGGTCTCCTTATTGTCTCTGAACTTCTAAGCTCCCCCAACACTAGGCAGTGTCGCTATACAGAATAGGGCTACACTATTTCTGGGAAGTTTGACTATTTGGACTAAATCGCGCCTGCATTTGTTCATGCATCCCCTGAGGGTTTGGACGATTCATGGGAAATTCAAAACATAACCATGTTTGCAATGCAACTGGCCTACAGATGGAAAACATGATTGAAAATAAAGTATAGGAAAGGGGTCGAGAAGAGAGAAGAAGAGAGAGAGAGAGAGAGAGAGAGAGAGAGAGAGAGAGAGAGAGAGAGAGAGAGAGAGAGAGAGAGAGAGAGAGAGAGAGAGAGAGAGAGAGAGAGAGAGAGAGAGAGAGAGAGAGAGAGAGAGAGAGAGAGAGAGAGAGAGAGAGAGAGAGAGAGGGGGGGGGAGTTTTGGAGATTGGGAGAAATGCAACGCTGCAACATAGATAATTTTGTCCTGACAACGTTTTGTGCTCCTGCTGACAATGTCACATCGTAATCAAAGGCAAACAGAAATGATAACCAACAACGCTGGAAACTGTCAGATGAGGGTTTACAGTTCAACATTAAGAAGGAAGAAGAAGCAAGAGACGAAAGAAGCAAGAGACGGAAGAAGCAAGAGGCGAAAGAAGCAAGAGACGGAAGAAGCAAGAGACGAAAGAAGCAAGAGACGAAAGAAGCAAGAGACGACAAAATGAAACTGCAAAAAGAAGGAAGAAACGAGAATGATGACAGAGTGGGTTGGGCCATGATCTGGTGCAGGTGACACTGATAGTAATTTACTAAGGGGAAACAGCTGGCGGTGAGATCTGGGTAAGGCGAACTGATGAACACAGGGGGGGGGGGGGGGGGGTAATATCAAAGTGTTTTCGTGTGCCTGCGTTTGTGCATTGCTGCATGTCTGTAATCTTTCCCGACTAAAGTAACAGGCCGGTGCAGAGCTGGTAGAAGACCCCGGTCAGATGCAACAGATGGGCCTCCGTCTCAAACTGCTTATTCAGAATTTTTGTAATCAGTGCTAAATGCATTTATTTATCTATTTTATCTGGACAAATCGTTTATGAATCTTCTTCAAAATATTCATATTTTGCGCTAAAGCTCCCCCCCCCCCCCCCTCACAATATTATCGATATTCTTTACCAAGGCCTCTTTTCTCTCTTCCCCTCTCCCCCGTCTCCTTTGCCTCTCCTAGGGTGAATAAGTTCCCACCTTCATTCTTACTTTCTATCATGCCGCCCCCCCCCCCCTTTCGCCCCGTCCCCATTCAAAAATTCTTCCCTCCCAGCAATAAGGTAGAAAAGAACGGATGAGGTTGGAACAGACATCCCTCTGAATCTGGTTCCCTCGCTATTTATGATCGGATGTCACACAAAACAGTCGGAGACCAGATCTCAGCACCTCTTTTATTACAGTGGACTAAAGTACAGTTGACTTGCTCGGTGGCCATTCAACTCATTATATAAACTTACACATCGTCCCCTCAGAATGACACGATTCTAGCTCCTTCCCATCGACTTTTGAGATACTGATGATTGAAGTTTCATGTGCTCACAGTCTCTAAGGGTAGCCACACAAAGGCCACCGAATTTCAACAACTGCACACAGAGCCCACCTAGATTCTGTCCGTTTATATAGTGCAATTCTTCTCACCTAAAGCGCCTAGTGGCTCGGTGACCGAATTCGGTGGCCTTTGTGTGGCTACCCTAAAGATAGTACGACTTTTTTCTTTTTCTTTTTAGTAATACATACAAATTACACACGGAATCCCATTGATACTTTGATGCACAGTGGAGAAGGCCTGATCCACTATAGAAGTACCGTGTAATCTTCAACTCAGGTCAGCCAAAAAGTGGAGACAGAAAGGTGTCATTCTGTGGGGTCAACATCTCAATGTCTGTTTTTCTTTTTGACCCTTCAGGCCACAGAGACGATGGTAAACGCCCAACAAACTGTCATAATTTCTCCTCCAGTGGCCAGAAATGGTAAGTCCCAGACAGACATTCCCAGAACCGGCGTCATTTCCTGCATTCTGGTTCTCCTGTCCTGGTCGGTCCACTAGATTTATCTGCTTTATGATAATATGTGGCCTCTCCTGGTCTGTGAACATCTCATTTCGTCCAGGTTCTTCTTTTGTTTCCTCCTCTGTTCTTCACGTCTTATTCTTGCTGAGGTCCTTTTCTTGCCAGTTCTACCCTTTCACTCCATCTCTCCTTCCTTTGGCAGTTATGATATTTTTTTTTTCATACTTCAGTCTGTAATTGGTTGTTCCTGCTCATTCCAGCTATGAAATGCTGACATTTTGTTCTTTTTCTATTCCCCATTTACCAGTGCCACAGCAGCCTGACAGCCTATGTAATGGTCTGACACAATTAAGCTGTACTAAGCCGAGATGTCGCAATTGCAAAGAAGATAAGGTTGAATCATTTCACCCATACAATATTAGGATTACATTGAATACAGCCAGTTCTTAGCTAACAGTTCCCAGCAGTTCCCACGGTCAAATCAACGTGTTTATGATTCCACGCTCTGGCAGCCACCATTCAATCTCCCAAACGTTCCACATTTCAATGAATTTGACATATACACGTCATGTTTCCCTTATCTTTATACAGCATATCCAGGATCTAGCTGCTGATTCGCCGCTATTCTTTAGCACTTGATGAAAACATAATTTTAATGTTTAACTTGGTGTGTGTGTAATTGTGAGTGTGTTGTATGTGTGTCTGTCTGCGGTGTATCTGGGAGTGTGAGTGTGTGTGTGGGAGAGAGAAAGAGAGAGGGGGTGGGTGGGCGGGGAACGAGTGGCGGAGTAAGAGGCGAGTGGAGATCATTTGCTCCACCAGAAAATGTCAGAATCAGGTTCCCTGTGCAACACAAGGATGCAACATCATCAACATCAACTAACAGCCCATGCTCTGATCAAGATGGCAGACTAAAATAAATGTAAAGATTATTTCACACGTTATTCTTGACTCAGCCAACTTCCTAATACCTTCTTGGAAACGATATCATTACTTTGTTCACTGTGCCGGTTCTGGTTCAATCCTGGGATCCGCATGTAGGAATCCAAAATATCTTATTCCCGTATCAGTAAAAGCACGCATGCAGGCACGCACGGACTCACGCACGCACTCACACAAACAACTCGACAGTATATATATATATTCAAAACCTACGTTGGACACATTGTTTTACTACATCAACATTTATATAAAAACTACAAATTATTCATTATAGGTCGCCGATTAAACAAGTTCATCTTGTCTTAATGTACCACCGTTAAATACATATATAATCCATTTTTACGATGGTACACCGCTTCTTCTTACTGAATAGCTGTTTCAGTCTATCTCTTCGTGCAAACTGACTGACCAGTTGTTATACGATACCAATAACTGAATGGTATTATTCTCCGTTACTCATTTTTCATTATGAGTACCGCCATCGCATTTATTTTATTTACAGTCACTATCACTCAATTCTGTAGTGACGCATGGCCTACCCCATTGTGGATGACAATGACTTAGATCCTGTGATTATAAAATTAATTCAGATATCCCAGTCACCGTTCGCGTGATAATAATATTTTTTAAAAGACCTTTTCCCCCTAGGTGTGAATTCTTCCCGTGACAGATTGCATGGGGACTGTAAATGTCGAGATGGAGTGAGTACTAAAATTATTAACGAGCAGGACCTACAGCTGACTGCAAATTCGATGGGAGGAATCGCCATGTTGAGTTTTATCCACCTTTCTCACAGGCCAAAAGAAAATCATGTTCCTTGGCCAATTGCCCTACTATGCCTTACGAGTGAGAAGCAATGATATATTTCGTCCTATTAAAAGCAAAAGGAGGGGATGGTAGGTCAAAAATCTTACAGTAACTTGATGTTGAAGATCAAATTTGGAAAGCCTGAACAATCCAAAGTTCTCGTCGCTCTAAAAGAATATTTTCACTTTCATTGCATAAAATGCCGTTCTTGAAATGTGATGTTTCTACACACAATCTTAGTTTTGTATTTTCAGACTCTTTTGATGCTGAACTACTGTAAAATTTAACGTCTTTTCTCTAGCTCTCAGCGCCACAAAGATTCCGACAAAATGAAGAGCCAGAGCCCGCAAAGCCTTTTGCCAAACCGCCCGTCCTTTTCATCACCAACTGAAAGGCGGACATGGGGAGAACTTAATCATGAATTAAAAGTACTGACAGAATACGCCTGACATTCTTCGACACTGGGATGGTTTGTGTCTTTTATTCACCTGTCACCTGATACAAAGCAGTGGATTGCACATAACCTTGTCACAACCAGTACAATCCCAGCGATAAACATCGTACACATATATATATTTACCATCACCAAAAATAAACCTGAAAAAAAAACCCTGTGAAGTTCATATTGACTCTAGAAAAAGTAAGCTGTCCGTCCTAACTCTGCGGAGAGCAAATATTAAGTATACCCTAGTCTGGTGAACAGTGCTTTCGAATACCACAAAAGGGACGCGGTTCAAGGTTTTGAAAATTCAAATTTTGCCCTGACCTATTTCATTAAAATACAACGACACTCAGGTCTATTTGTGGAGTTTCTTCATGCGGAACTTTTCCACAATGACAGAACTGAGTACAGCGCAAATTTTGCGTTGTTGGCCCAGCATCCTCCCGTGCTTTACGTATACAACAGAACGCGAATGTATTGCAGGTTTGACCATAACCAAGGAGTCACTAGGAAAAGTTGGATGCTGATGGGAACTGGATTGCTGGACAAGAATCTTGAAATTTCACAGAAAATAAGCAACAAAACCTCTAATCTCAGGTCACTTTACAATCAAACAAAAAAAAAATGAAATTTGAAAAGGTTCTTGAAGGGGGTCAGAGTCGAGGGAAATCCAGGTCATGAGGGAGAAAGAGGGTGTGAATGAGAGGACGAGTAGGAGAAAAAAGGGCGGTGACAAAATGTACATCCAGCGAGTGTTTCATTCGAAGGCTCCTAAACATTGTACCTCGCCAGGGTGCAAACATCGGAGCACCATTAAAACTGTATCTCTTCGCCTCTGTATGCATAGTTAAATTTCTTACGGTGTCATCAAATTCTAAACGTTTTAAACGCCTACAAAAAAAAAAA
This sequence comes from Onchidella celtica, assembly GCA_963931925.1. NCBI lineage: Eukaryota > Metazoa > Mollusca > Gastropoda > Systellommatophora > Onchidiidae > Onchidella > Onchidella celtica. The sequence continues at coordinate 13,542,412 of OZ007574.1, forward strand.
AGCCCATCTTACTTCCCCAGAGCTGTCACTACTAGCCGTGTCTGTTTACAGGTGGCAAAAGGTGACTGTCAAACAAATTTACAGGTGAAATTGTAGGGCCTGGGAAAATGTTTTGTCTGCCGAAGCGAAGGAAAACTCTATACAAAAAAGTTTACATTGTGAACATTCTTTTGTAGTGTTTCTCACAAAAGAGATTTACCGGATATTTTTTTTCTCTTATGATTCACATTAGCGGCATTTCTTTCACTATCTTCTGTGTATAGGACATAATTATACAACACTACATCGAGGGCCGCCACGTATACTGTCGTAATTCGGATTTTGTCCAAAATTGACATTTTTGGCCAGTAATTGAGTTAATGTCGACCACACATTGTGTGGAAATGTCATGTTAATTACGACAAAAACAAAGAGATTATCTTAATTACAAAAAATGTCGTATCTCAAGCCCGACAAGATTGCACACGTATACTGTTGTAACTCATACTTACTACAGTATACGCGTGAGAATTTTTCTTCTACCATGTCGTTAGTCACAGATACGATAGTATTCGTCTTGAGAGTTTACCACCCAGCTACACACATCAAGAAGAACAGTGTAGACATACGACATGATGCTTTTAAAAATGTGAATGTTGTTAGACCAATGGACAAACTGTTGGTATTGACACTGTAATGCACCGCTTTTGGGGGCACACTGAATCACAAGTTGGACAGCAAAGAACTGAATACGATTGGGTTTCCAGTTTTATGGACATGTGAAACACACCTCTGGATTCTGTTTCTGTAATGTCACCCTGGTGACTATAAATCGGCAACAAGAGCCTTCTCTTTGGCCAAAATTTTACACTTTCTTTGTAACTTTAGAATTACTGTAGTGGAAGTTACTGATGTACTATTCGAATACTACTTTAAAAGATTCGATACTGCGAACTCCACGTACAGTAGTATAAGGAAATAGCCACTAATGGACTGAAATTTATAATATATCAATGTATCGATACCAAAACGGACCTTCCCCCCTAGCTTGGTTTTTGCAGACCTTTCCTAGTATTTTGATCATAGAGCATTCCGTCTTGCTGGCAGCTGAAGGAACCAACGTATTTTCTTCCACTTGAGACAAGATTTTTACTTGGGTCGACTGTTTTCACCAATTTCTGTAAGTATATTTTTGTTTAATTACTCGTAATTCTAAAGTGTTGTCTTAATTTAAGATCAATTATAGCTATTGAAATATTATTTTCATACCGTTTTTAAATTATGGTACGAAAACAAAACAAATGGATAATACTTTAGATCTGAAAGGATATGATGAATAAATTAACTACAGTGCAATGTATTTGTTCATCTCTCAGAACATTGCGTTGAAGGCTTTTGTTTTCTATCTTTAAAATTGTCTTCTGCAGAAAAATGTTCATCCGTGGTAGTGTGAATCAAGCCGCTGACATCTTTGAGAACAGAGGTCAGCAGTGCATTTGCAACTCTGTAGCAGCATTAGTGCACAGTGAAAAGAATTGTGTCACTTTGTGGAGCAGCAAAGACTTAGACCAGATTCTTTCTGAAGGAGACCTCTTACATTCAAAGCTGTTCAAATACAGTCAGACAAAGTACCCTGTTATTACAGACCTTCCTACCCATTTTGAAGTAAGTGACTTTGAAGTTAAAACCAGCATTACTGATTCATACACTGGGCTACTTTCAATGGTGAATGATTCTCCACCATATTTCACGTTTGATTCAGCTATTTCGAAAGTTAAGAGATTTGGAGTTGTGATTATTGGTCCGGCTACACCAGCATTTTCCTCGGCAATCATCACAGACGGAAACACGTACAATATCTTTGATCCTCATAGCAGAGATTGCAATGGGATGGCCTGTTCGGATGGAAAAGCAGTTCTTACAACTTTTACTTCCACGGAAGCACTCAAGGATTACTTTGAGAGGCTGTCGTCCTCTCTTGGCCTAGAATCGTGCCCTTTTGAAGTCACTCCTATCGACATCAATGTGTGTCAGGTAGACGGGCTCGCATTAAATTTTAATTCTCTCCAGCCAGAAGCACATGTTGCACCTGATAATTCTGATTCAGCAGATTCAGATGTTCCACTTGCATCGATCAAACGTACATTACAAACCAAGTATGCCAACGATTCAGACTCTGATGACGCTCCTCTTATTAACATTCAGAGAAAAACGTCTTTACGCAAAAGGACCACTCAGAGAGGTGATGTCATATTCAATAATTCCGACGAAGAGCTCCAACTGGACTTTGTACTCTTGGGCTCTGACTCTGATAATGACCCTAACTATATTCCAAGCGAAGATGAATATTCTGATGGCGGTGACTGTGAAAAATCACCACGGACAACTCTTCAACCTTCTTCAACATCACCTCTTAAATATATGCAGGTGTCTGTTGACGCCATTCGCGTCATTGCTGGTGATTCCGACGCGAACGAATCTGCAGGCGTGAGTGTCTCTCAGACTTCCAATATTTTTTTGGACAATTGCTTGGCTGAACATGAAATGGTACCATTTGGCAATGATCAGAATAATCTAAGTGGCCTGGAATCTGCGGATATAACTAATTCTTCACTTCAGGAAGAAACATCAGATACTCCAAATGTGTCTATGGCGATAACTGATGAAATTGAAATGCAGCCAGATTCCATTGTCCCATCTTATTCAGAATCTGGAATGCAAGTCCGTGGCAGGAAAAGAAGAAGAAATGAAGAAAACTGGAAAGACAGCAAAAGAAAACGTGCAGTGAATCTGGGAGAGGCGTATGTCAACCGGAAAGGAAAGCAAGTGCCTAGAAAGACAATAAAGCCTGGATGTGGTGCAAGATGTAGATTGAAATGTCACGAGCGCATTGAAAATCAGCAAAGGGAGAACACTTTTCATTTCTTTTGGCGGACTGGAAGTCTTGATAAACGACGGATATACGTTTGCCAAAATGTCGACAAAAAAAACAAGAAGACCGGATCTGATTCATCAAGACGCAGTAAAAGTCTTGTCTACAATTTGACTATTGATGGATCTAAAACACCGGTTTGCAAGAACTTTTTCTTAGACACCCTTGGCATCAGTGAAAGGTTTGTGTCCACAGCATTTTCAAAGCTTGATGATGGTGGACATATTATTCAGGACATGAGAGGTAGGCACAGCAAGATGACGGAATCAAGGAGTGGTGAAAAGGAGCAAGTAAGACGACACATTCAATCTTTTCCTACTGTTGAGAGCCATTACTGTCGGAAGGACTCGCAACGAAGATACCTTGGTGCATCACTGAACTTAGCTACAATGTACCGCCTATACAAAGAACAAAGAAACCGAGAGGGGGCTATTCCTGTTTCTTCCACTGTGTATTGTGAGATTTTTAGAACAGAGTTCAATCTAGGATTTCACAATCCCAGCAAAGACCGCTGTGATTTTTGCGTTTCTTTTGAGAACATGTCCTCTGAAGAGAAAGAGGAAGAGCAACATCGTTTTGATGATCACCAAAGAAACAAAATTAAACTAAGAGAAAAGATGACAAAGGATAAGGAAGATAGTATTAAAGACCCTAGCAAGCTGTCTGTCTGCTTCGATCTTCAAGAAGTGCTGATGACTCCACACTCAACAGCATCAGTATTGTATTACAAACGAAAATTAAACACTTATAATTTATCACTTTATGATCTTGGAAGCCGACAGGCAGTTTGCAACGTGTGGCATGAAGGGGTGGCGGCCCGAGGGTCAAATGAAATAGGGTCGTGCGTGTTTGAGTATCTAAAAGGTGCGAGTGAGAGAGGCGTAGAGCATGTGACACTTTATTCTGATTCATGTGGGGGCCAAAATAGAAACAAATATTTCTTAACTATGCTTTGGTATTCACTGAACAAATTTGATTTTACAGAAATTGAGCACAATTTTTTTGTCAAGGGACATAGCAAGAATGAAAATGATAGCGTCCATGCTACGATTGAACGTGTGAGTAAGAATGTGGATGTATACACAACCCCTCAGTGGGCTGGAGTAATGAGCACTGCTAAACAAAGTAAGCCAAAATATATTGTGAATGAACTCGATGAAAGTAGATTCTTTGATTTTAAAGAAATTGCAAGGCATCTGAAAAACTTTGATCTTGACAACTGCAGACAGAAAGTCAGGTGGCTAAACATAAGATCAATGAAACTGACAAAACAAGAGCCAAACACTGTACACATCCTCTACGACTGCGATGGAGAATATCACCATCTGAACTTATTGCAAAGAATAAGAAAGGCTCCAACAACTGTATCTTTCCAAAACATCAAACTTCCCATCCTTAACAATGGAAAGGGGCCTGGAATAGACAAAGACAAGTATGATGACTTGCAATTTCTATGCAGAACGGGAATTATTCCCAGAATCCATCACCAGTTTTTCAACTTGTTAAAACTCAAGACAAAGTGAGGACAGAAGCTTGGCCCATGCAGCGAATTCCACTTTGATCAAATCTCAGAATCATATTTCAATGTTTATCTACTACAGTGTATTTTCAACATTAGTTGTGATGTCAACTGGTTTTAAACTTTTAAAAATTATTTTTTCAATGCAATTGTACTGTGCCTTTTGTCTGTGTAACTTTTCAAAAGTGTGTAACAGTTTGAAATACAGAAAGCAACTTCCAGATTAGTGAAAGAAAGAGGTCGATGTATGCCAAATTGCCTACAGAAGGTTGTAACTCTGGGGCAATGTAGCATTTGCCACGCGTATAGAGTCGTAACTTGAAGATACGACAGTATACGTTCGGTTGAAGTAACAAGAATACAGTCGCAACTCAACTTACGACAGTGTACGTGTGTAAATATGAGGTGTATAAAATCGTATGTTTAATTACTCTTTTATTAATTATAATTAATGATTTGTAATCAATATATCGGGTTTCCCATTGTTTATATAATTTACATTGTGAAAAATGGTCAATTTCAATTAAAATTTAAAAAACGCTACAGTTTTTTCTTTCTCCTGTAAAATTTGTGAAATGGTAGTTACGACAGTATACGTGGCGGCCCTCGACATTATCTTGTCTTTCCACGTAATATGGTCCTGAAATTCCCTTTAGTCACTGCGTAAAACGTTTGGTTTGAATTGTTTCCTAGGATACAATAATGGCCTCTTTGACCACGGAAAGGCTACAGCTATTCTGCCGACTTACGGAAAAAGGCCGTATCTAGGCCTATACGTCACGCTGGTTCAATTTCATATTTTAATATTTTTATGAAACTAAATGTGCGTAATCTTTCTATCGGGAATATAACTTTGTGCTACTACTAGTTAATTTTCGTCATTAGAATACAGAAATTGAACGATGATTAAAAGGCGGGGAGCACACAATCATCGCAAACTGTTTTCTGGGTCCCTTGGTAAAAAATAAATAAATACGTTTTTTGGCATATGCGGTCTTTTCACGTAAAAACGGCTGTGTTCTTGTCCCTGCCATTATATCGCCCCCCCCCCGCCCTCATTTTTGTTCCTTTCCATGTAACAGGTGACAATGCCTGGTAATCGCCCACAATGTTGCTCTAGTTAGTGGGCGAAATAAACACGGGGGGCTAGCTGGAGTTTCTCTCTTTGAAACTTTAACAATGCGAGCGGTCGCCACGGCAAACACATCAAATCCGCTAAATGGGCGAGAAAATGCGAATTGCGCCTTGAAGAAATGACAGGCAGTTTAAAAATAAAAAGTTTAAAAATTGGGAACCCTCGCGACAATTTGATGTGGGTCGATTGTTTGCAAGTCAGAAAGCGTAGATAAATAATTGGGCAAGTCAAACGTTCTCTAGGCTCCCAGAATGGAAATTTGTCTGTCGTTGAGACGATTAGAGCCGGCGTCAATGAAAACTGCACCAGAGACTGCATGAGAAATGTATCAATGGCTATAATAGGGAAAACGACATGGAGAATTTCCGATTTTGCTCTCTGCGTTCACGACTTTCTTGCCTCTAGTCATTTCCCAGTTCAAAGCTACAATGTATTAGTTCTCCTTTGTTCCTGATCAAGTCCAGATAAACCTTGATGACACCGACAACCAAACAAAATGTCGATGTTATAGTTGTCTAGGATATGATTGCATGTATATTTTAAAAAAGAGCATTAAGCTGGGTTTTCACGTGTACAGAAACGGAAACGGCAATGGGAACGTGGTAAAAAAGAAAGAGTGTTTCCATGTGCACAGAAACGGCGTTCCCGTACATTTGAAAAAACATTCTATTTCACTACATGAAGGTTTTTTGACGTTTCCCTTGCCATGTCCGTTTCCGCACAAATGAAACTCCGGCTTGTGACAGATTATTCCCTGTAAGCTTTGCTCTCTTCCAGTGTCTGAGTTTCGCACAGACAGCTTTCAGGCAATGAAAAGGATATTGCGGAATTAGAATATGAAAGATTATGCATTCATCACGCACAAATTTGATTACTTGAGGTACAAAGCAAGTCTTTATCTCCCAAACTTTTTTACATTCTACGAGGTAATAAACGGTTTCGTCCTCGCCCCTATCAAACTCAGATCCATGATAAATATACATAGATAAGGAAATTATGCATGAACAGATCTATTATCACACACACACACACACACACACACAACACACACACACACACACACACACACACACAAAAAAAACCCTTCCATTAGGAGATGAACTATCGCTGTACAAAATAAATGTTAAAGTATCCGAGGTCCCATCTATTTACCATTTTGATTTCATTTCGTTATCAGTATTATCAATTTCCAGCCCCGAGTGAATACACGGAGAGTCCAGTAATAAAACACTATAAGTTATTGTCAGGATATACAATAGAAATGCTAATTACTGAACCCCCACGTCCAAACAAAAACTTAATCGGTGTATAGCATAACCCAGAATTGTAAACAGCACAGCTAACTCGATGGTTTTATTTCCCCTTTTTCCAAACAATGCCCTATGCTGTTCAGCAATGATCGTGTGTCGTCGATAATCCCGCTAATAAATTCCCAATGTCATTGTTGGAGCTTATATAATAACCCCTATGATGGCCCTCTTCACTTTCTGAAGTGTACACCAAACATTTCTAAAGAAAATTGGGTTTCACAATAAGAGTTAAACACTAATTGTTGTCATAATTATTTTTACCGTTTCCCAGGCGCTAAGTAAGTTTTTAAAAGCCTTTGACATAATTATAATGCGACGAGACAATAATGATGTAGTTCAATCTAATTTAAAAGTATTTACAAAACTAATGGTTGGGCCTTAGTTGTAAACTGTTTTCATGATTCAGCAAATAGACCTCGCCAGTTAACGATAACGATCTGAAATTTAGCGGGTTGTCCTCTATTTTAGACATCTGGGCACTTGAAACCTGGAAGGTTGGAGACTAAAGTTAGCAAAAGCTTCAGGAAGGGGCGGGGATCCCAAAACACATAAGGGTAAATCTAATGTATAAAATGGGCTGTATAAATCAATGAATGAAACGCCGCAACCCAAAAATTCACAAATGCTTTTTTATGACTCAGTGCCATCTAGTCACCAAAGATCCTAAATGTCTTCTGGACGGCAATTCAAACTTGGCCTGATGGAGTGAACGTGTCACAGACTGTACGGTATCGCATCCACATACTCGATTGTACTGGATTTCTAGTCTCTGCCATAACCCACAATGGCTTATTTACTGCATATAAATATATCTTACAATTATATTGTAATGAGACAACAGAACTTAAAAATGCCATCGGTACTTTCCTTCGACGAGACACTCGATCTCCACACAGCAGGAAGGCTATTAAGTGTATATTATGCTGCGGCAGCAACAATGCAAATGTTTCATATTATGGAAGCCTAACCATTTTTAAATCTATTAAACGCATAATTATGCCAGAATACATTATGTATTCCTAACAGACAGGTCTCCGAGCTGGGACTAATTTAGTTTCATAACATCAAAATCACAAGCGTTTTTTTATCATCTTCATCAGCATTATCATCATTCTTCAAGGACTAAGAAAATGCAAATGATATTCTGAAAATTAACTGAAGTACAGCAAACTAATCACATCAGCCAACTGTAATTAACATGAAACCCACAGCTCGACCTTAGAAGCAAAATTAAATAAATGACACTCATTGAACATAGGGTGTTTTTTTTTTTGTGTATGTGGGGGGGGGGGAGGAGAAAGAGGGAGAGAGAAAGAGGGAGAGGGAGAGGGAGAGAGAGAGAGAGAGAGAGAAAGAGAGAGAGAGGAGAGGGAAGATCAGACTGGGGGAAAACATGGTGTCACATAATGGCAATTGCCGGCTACATAGTACAGTCTAATATTATGTACATATGGCACTCTTTGTGGCAACAAATAATATGAAACAAATGTTACTGAAATGCTTTGAATTAGACATAAAAACAAGGAGTCCTGACTTTACGAAACAATTCTCACGAATTAGACAACCAAAGTGGTTACGGTTATTTTATTAACCTCTTCGTCTCCCCAGTTACCGATGTGGCAAAGTAACATTTGGTGCTGTCCTTCCACAGGTTAGTGACAAAGGCAAACATACAGCCAGTGTTACCAGTGTCTCTGTTACTAATGACCGCAACGTAGCGTTTGTTACTGTAACCTCTGCAAGTTAACGATTTGGTGCGAGCTGCACGAACTGCTCAACTGCATGCTGCCAACGTGTGAAAATCAACATCGACAATCAACAAATGAATTTTCTTTTGACTTTCCTGCAATCCCCAAAATAAGGAAACATGCTGCGTTCGTGTCGTGGCTCGAGCACCTGAAACAGTGCTAAACTCACGTTTGTCAACCGAGGTTCCGTGCCGACAGTTGGCCGAGGGGTGTTGAAATGGGAACTGTTAATGCTGCAGTTTCTTGTCGGACAAACAGCTTGGAGTTCCGTAGCTCCTTAAATAGACATGACCGAGTACAGAACTCCTCCCCCCCCCCCCCCGCCATTCTTTCTCTCTTTACTATTCACTACATTTCTCTCTGCACTCACTCCCCTGCCACTCTCTCTCTTTCTTTCCTCACTATTCACTTCATTTCTCTCTGAACTCACTCCATTCTCTCTTTCTCTCCTTGCTATGCACTTCATTTCCTTCTGCACTCACTTCCTTGCCATTCTCTCTCTTTCTCTCCTTACCTCACTACATTTCTCTCTGCACTCACTCCCCTGCCACTCTCTCTCTTTCTCTCCTCACTATTCACTTCATTTCTCTCTGAACTCACTCCATTCTCTCTTTCTCTCCTTGCTATACACTTCATTTCCTTCTGCACTCACTTCCTTGCCATTCTCTCTCTTTCTCTCCTTACCTCACTACATTTCTTTCTGCACTCACTCCCCTGCCATTCTCTCTTTTTCTCTCCTTACTATTCACTTCATTTCTTTCTGCACCTCACTCTCTTTCTCTCCTTACTATTCATTTCTTCTTCTACCTTTCTTCTTACTGTCTCTCCCACACACTGTCTATATTCAAGTAAGTATTTTCACTCTCCTACACTTTAAGTTGTCTCTCTCTCTCTCTCTCTTCCTGCATTCTGTCATCTCATCTCATTCACTGCCCCTTTCTCTTCGGTCACTCATCTCTCTCTCTCTCTCCCCCCTTCCTTCCTCGACCACTGCCATCCACCTAGCAGATGCTCTTAAGATCATACACCATATGCTAGACAGGCAAATTCCCGATAGAATCACAAGATCATGCATTCCCATTTTCTCTTTAACACTAATCCAACGTGCTGGGGGAGCCTTAATATATTTCATTCATATTCTTGTTACAGTTGGCCATGGTAAAATGATTAACCGGCTTGCAGCCTTCTAATTTGGAAGGAGAACTGAACACCATAGCACTAACAGTAGATCATGATCATTCTCTGGTGCCCGACTTAGAAGTTACAGTTTTCTTGGATTCGTCAACTATGTACTGAAACCTACAGTCCCCAAAGGTCAGCTCACCTGGACCTAGAACGAGTCCAATCAATCATACTTGACTTTTACGATGAATTTTATTCATTAATTCCCTTCACATTCGATAAACGACATTTTTAATGCTGTGCCTAGCTCTGGCTTTATCATGATACCTCAACAAAATGTAAAGTTGGCACAATGCCCGGTACATTTGCTACAGAGAAACCGCGGGTTTGATCCACGCGGCTGTTAATGTGTTTCTATACTTACGTGCCGTTCATTACAATTTAATTATGATTAATTGTAAATGGTCCACTGCCCCTCGTAAGCAACGTGACATCGAAGTCTGATGTGATCACTGAATTTAATTACAGAATGTCCCTGCATTACTGCCCCTGCTATCAATGGCCTTCCTGCCTGCAATTGACGATGCTATAGATGCTATAGAAAACCACCATTAAGGCCACGCAAAGGATAAGTGAATAAACCCCCGACCATGTACCAGTAAAACAACAAAAATCAACAACCATGTCCGTTGTTTCCGCAAATGGCAAAGCAATTCTGATCACAGATTATACAAAGATCACACGAGGAGCACGTGTCCAGGAATGCCGGCGCACTGCCACAGTGATTACAAGGCATTACCCCCTAGCCAAAGCTCCCAGGTTCGAATTCCACTCGGTGCACGTTTCAGCTTAACTAAGGTCCCAATCAAACCAAAGGTCAAGATGAGCTAGGTTAGAGTCCCGCTCGATGCGAGGTCAAACAAGTGCTTCTGAAATACTCATTCGTCAGTGCCCTACCGGAGGTCCATGCCCTGTCTCTGTATTGTCTTACTGTGCTGCACAGGCCGCAAGGCTACATCACAAAGCAAAAATAATGAAAATAAAACCCCTTCAATGTCCACATTTCCAGGACTAGATCGTCATCCTATGCCTCCTTTGTTGTCGTCTTTTCATTACTGACTACACACTAACTGGCAATGCGCTACAGCACCGTCAATCCACGTCAGTCCATGGTACTAAGTGTTTCAGAGTCAATGTAGTATGTACTATTATGCTCAACTTAAAGGTTTGCTTATTTATTTATTTATTTTTTTACAAATCTACAAGATAGAGAGCGCCAATTTGTCGTAAACGTTGTTTTTTTTTTTTCTACGATGATCTACAGCGATGAAAATGAAATGTGTCTCTCGGATTATATTCATTCTTCGTTCATACACACACACACACACAGATAAAAGGGGGGGGGAGGGAGGGAGGGAGAGAGAGAGAGAGAGAGAAGCAGCACGTCGAACACTTTGTCACCCCTTCATTTCTGCACTTCAAGACTGCAATTGCACTCTTAGCTAATTTTAGCAACTGCTCAAGCTTTGTTTACCACTTATCACTATTATTATTGAAACTAAATACACGGTCTTGCCTTTACAAACTCCTATTTGCAACAAATGTGCACTAAACAGCGAACAGACCAGTTTATTCTATGATTTGCATTTGCCCTCACTGTTTATGGGCTTGCGCCACGTCAGGGTATTCCAATACAAACGTCTTTGTTGTCAACAATGGCTGATCAATACGGACCGGCCACACGTTGACAGGGAAAAGTTCAACAAAGGCGAGATGGCAAAGATTTTGAGTGCTAAAACAATAACTGACTGATCTGTAAACAGTTTGCCAGAGAATAAACGAAGAGTGTTTCCACTATGCCAGGCGTCAGAATAGTGTAATCAAACGCGTGACTCGTGCAGTTACTATGATCTATAAATAATGCCAGAGCCTCAGGAAGGATTCACAGAATAACACAATGTCTGGTCTATTAATTATAGAGCTGAAACTATTATGTTTACTGAATCTGGATAACTTTCCATGCAGATATCGTCACCGTCACCAGTCTTCACCAAATCTTACGTTTCGGTCTACAAACCGACCGACCGGTGTATTCAGCATACACTATTTCGCATTGCGGTTTATTTTTCATACCCCTCCCTCCCCCGAAGAAAGGAACAGATTAGTAGCAGGAAGTCCGAGTGACATTTGGAACTCGGGATACCTTACATCTTTTTCCTGACCCTGTGGTAGGTGGAATTGTATTGCTGCCTTTCTCAGATACGGAAAATTTATCATTTTTTATTCAGAAGACGCCCCCTGAAGAGGTAAAGTGCACCAGCACTAAATTCTGTCTTTCTGAGTGATTTTACATGGAAAATGATAATGGCCATAATTTATCGGTATTGGCCGATCTGGGCAAGACAGCACCTTGCAAAATTCTTTGCACCAAGCCCAATTGTGCGTCTGGATCTGGGTCACGGCTTTTGGAATCGATGCAAAGTTCAGACGTGTAGACCTAATTTTGTCCAAAATAGATGTGTCCACCTAATGTATCGTCAACGTTTGAGGCAGCACACAGTTTCATCATTTCCGGTCACCAACTCACACAGTTTTACATGCTTTTATGCTCACCCTCTAGCACTATTACATTAAGGTTACATTCATTGGTCCCTGGTCAGACAAGGATTTACGAGCTTGAAGAGAAACTGGAATTTACTCAACTCGCCCGTTGCAGCAAGAAAAGACTACCTTACAGGGTGCAAGCGTTTACCTGCATTTGGTGGCAAGGTGCACTTAATACAGTCTGACACATTGGCAGGTCTACGACATAAAGGGCATGTCGTTCGCGCCGGGGACCAGTGCTGAATATTCAAATGTGACACAGACTTCAACACCAAACCATAACAAAAACCGCTCTGTTCTTGCTGATATAACTGTTTTCTTTCCTTTTCCTTTCTGTTACCCTTTCTTTGAAGAATAACATAATATTGAATAAAAGGCTCATTCTCCCTTCAGGGACAGAAAATAAAGGGCTTTCTGTGTGAGGTCGGCTCGTTATGGAATTTGCAAATGAGCTGGGGCGGAGTTGAGTTTCTTTTTTCTCTTGATCTTTCTTTCTTTCAGGCTCAGACAAAGCCGTGGCGGAAATATCCTGCAAGCTTATGTAAAAGTAGAAACTCTGAAGGTTGTAAGTATAATTTCCACAGATAATCAAATACGTATCGAGGGAATACCCTGTGCATTATACACAAAAACCCAATTCGTTCGAGACTGTTTAATCAAAATACGTGGCAAAAGATACCAGTTTCGCTTAACGAAGGACTCGAAAGTGCCCAAATAGTATTCATTGTGTAACATCTGAAGTAGTTTTTGTAATGAACGAAACGGGGAAGACAAAAAATTAAGCAATTCCGAACTAATCAGTCATAGAAACTGAAATGGGGAATTACTGTGTTGCAAAGAGGGTGAAATTTTGCTGCACAGTCTCTTTAAGACACACAAAATGAAGGCCGTAAATGATCATATCCAGGAAGAAAGCATGAAGTTTTAAGTGTCCTGTAGTGTAGAGTGCCTCGACACGGGCTGTTACATGTTCATTTGTTTTTCATGGTTTATAAGGGAGGCCGTAGACAAGACATTCACTCTTTAATAACCACACTTTTTCACTAACATATTTTATCTTCTTCTTCCTCGTTGTTTCTGTCACTCGGAATACACTAGTCCAGGAACATCCACGACATGCAGACACCGCTAAATAGTCACACGATGGCGGCGCAAGTGTGTGTGCGCGTGCCCGTGTGTGTGTGTGTGTTGGGGTGGGGGTGGGGGGTGGGGGGGGGCGAAGAACAGAGAATGTGAACGGGGCAGGAAGGCGGTAACAAACTTTAAGCTGGCTTCCAAACTTTCAAAAAATCCCGATACTTAATAAATAAGCAATCTCTTTCATATGATACCAGCTCCCCTCACCTACTATACCCAACCAAACACATGAACAATAGCAATAACATTCTGAGGCTGACAAACAAATCCGCCAACTACACTGAAAACAAGTGCCCCCCCCCCCTCTCTCAAACCCAATCCCCACCCCACTGGCCACCCTGGACTCCTTGACAAACCCTGACCTAGCTTGTGTACTGCGCTGCCCACGCCAGTCCCACTAGAGCGGTAGCCACAGCTCAAGACCACCTCCCAAAGCCAGGACTGACACATGAATGAGACGAATGTTCAAGGACCTGAAGAAGATGTGATATGAAAGGGGAGGGCCCTGGGTATCATTTTAGCTCGACACTTTAATAGTTTGAAACCCAAGACTGTGATCTGGCCTGCTGTGAAAATAGAGGATGAAGTATGCTGACTATGTATGCAGTGTCCGGCCATCCATCACCGAGAGACAGCTGGATAGAACCGCATTCTTTGTCACAGTTTCTTCCTACAACTTCAGTACATCAAAACTATTTTCATACTGAGACGCATCACCTGAAGCCGATGTACATGTGGACTTCATTCAGGTTTGTGTCTCCAGCTGCCTCTCCGACGGCTCCCTTCCCACCTCAGAAAGATATACAAATATTTTCCATGTTATTGTTTATCATTATGTTAATCTAAATAAACAGTATTACAGAATTCCTGTACTGCTTTGAAAATTTTTTTCCGGGGCTTTTCCAGGTCTGAGGTGTTAAATTTCGGGGCTTTCCAGGGGCAAGAAAACGAGAGAGAATTTCTTTCTTTTTTTTTTTTTTTTTTTTTTAAATTTTTGTTCAGATATTTGTACCACCTCTTATTTTGTTTAAACCTCGGGGGAGAATACCAGGGCTATTCCAAGGCTAATCCACAATCACAATTTTTTTTTCAAATTTGTAAATTCCATGGCTTTTCCAAGGATCTCTGGAATTCCGAGGCCCCTGGGTGAAAGCAGTCTACTCTTACATCCATACTCTCCACAAAGGCATGTAAAGGTTGTGAGACAATACTACTCACTTGGGCGTGTTGTCATTGTTCACTTACCTGCCCCCAACCCTCTATACAGCAAAAGTTTCCAATAGCAAGTGTTCAGCTTTTCTGATACTCTGGGCCACTGGGGAGCGTCAACATTACGTAAAGCACTACAGAAACATCTCCCTTTCTCACCGGCAAGATTGGATATTTTTCTTCAAAAGAAAAACAGTTCGCACAATTTCTTAAAATTCCTCTTCACACCTCCATCCTTATCTTTCTTCATCTGCGCTTCTTTCTGCCCTCTCACTACAGATTCCTTTCCATTCTTCTTCAAAAAAGGTAAAAACAATTTCATAAATTTCTTTAAAAAGCAGCCCATTCATGTCCAGTTTTTGGTTCAGACCCAGGAGCTCCATAAATCACAGCTGAAATTCAGCCACATGAATCTGCTTTCTCTTTGTGTTTTTTTGCCATTGCATTCTCTCACAAGAACCTATTTGGACAAAAGCTGCTGGAAGCATCTCTGTTTTTTTGTGTTTTTTTCTTATAGTTTCAAAATGCCTAATTAGAATTCCCAGCATACAGCGGGAATAAATGTTTGCCCCGCAGTCATCTTGGTCGTAAATGCATGCATCAATTAAAAATTGAAAATGTACATTCCAACAGGAAGATTTCGTACTTCAGACTGCTGCCACATTGCATCTCAGTTTTAGTCCCATTCATAGAGAAACAGAGAAAAGAAAATGATTAAAGTGCACTGAAACAAGTGAACAAAACCACTGAAATTTCAGTGTGGGGTCAACACCTGAGAAGGTTTGTGATTGTTCTATAAAATGAAATACGAAAAATTGGACATGATGTTAGACTGCACATGATTTTTCACCATAAAACATCTGGAACAAAATCGTTGCCATGTTGTCTTAAGTGCACCTCGACTCCACACAGCCATTCAGAGTTTGTTAGCCAGCTGACATCAACGACTCTACGCGGTCTTCGCCTCTCTCTCTTTCAGACGCCTTTACAAACATCCTCTAAAACAGCGGTTCTCAAATGGGGGAAGGGGGGAGACTGCTTGACTCACAGGAAAGGAATTTCAAATCTGAAAGGAGGAATTTTAGCCAGGAGAGGGGGCGGTTTCTTCGGTCGGAAGAGAAACTCCAAATTGAAAAAGAATGTACTTAGTTCACTGTAAATACATAACAAATGAAATACCAATATACACAACTATCAGGGGCATCACGAATAAACAGTTCACATTTTATTTCATATATTATTTCATTATTTGCCTCTGTAAAGTATGAAAAAAATTAATTAAATAACAATTATTTACAACGAGGGAGGGATTTGAGAAACCTGGGACTGCAAAAAAAAAAAAAAAAAAGGGGGGGAGGCAAAAGGGATGTAGCCTGGGGCAGAACCACTACTGCTTTACGACCTCCTCTGATAGGCACGGCCATGTAAATGTATGAGTTTCCATCTGACCGGCGCACATGTGCAGCTTTTCCAAGGAAATCCCCCAGAAATGCCCAATTACATGCCTGATTTTCCAAATCTTATGGCATCCCAACAGCACAAGCTCTGGGCTGATTTATCGTTGTTTGTTGCGAGTAATGGCGGTCGATAAAATGCAGGGATCGAGTATTAGCTGATACATGTACAAAAGAAACATTAAAGAAAACCCCACGTTAAAAAAGAAACAATGACAATTTTCTCAGTGGGTCAAAGATTTACTGCATTGGTTAATTATCAGTGACCCTCCATTACCAGAAAGAATAATCACATTATCTATCGAGAACCGATACAGAAATGATTTACTCATTCGATCAAACCACCAAAGGGGCCAGTCTACAGTCGACTGAACATTCTCTACAGAGTCCACAGCGGCTCTGAACCATTTCCTCCTTTGATTCCACGATTTCTGAATAATTCTGATCCATCCTTTTGCATCTATTTTTGTTTGTCTGTTTGATTGCTCGACGGATGGATTGATCGATTGATTGATCGATTCTGATTGATTATTTACTTTCCCGCCACCATATTGATTCGCCCTGCCATTTCCAGTGGAATCAACCCCACCTGAGGAAAACGTACAAAGTAAGACGAGTCAGTGTCAATGACCATCTTCTCGACACATCCTTGAATCTGTTCAGTTACCCGGTGTCACGGCAGTAAAGGTAAATTTATTCAGTCAAGAAATTTCCCACCATGACCTTCCAGGTTCGACCACTGGCGCACAGTTAGCAACTTTTAGCGCCTGGTGAGTGGCGCGTGTAAAGCGATTTCACATGTCCAATCCTCTTAGGCAATGCTGTCTTGAGGAAAATGGGGAAAGATTGACTGTCGTAAGGGATTTATTGATTGTTCGTGAGGCAACCTGCTGGGCCCATAACAAGACAGAAGAAACTCGGTATTCGATTGGTTTTCAATCAGGAAATGCAATTACTGATTGCGATTCAACCCAAGTTCATGCGGTGGGCGACGGTTCTTTATTAAGTTTCCAAGCGAAAGTGAAACATTCTGAATATCACGTACTTAACTCCATATGAACTATGTGGCTTACCAGTATAGGCCTACATAATGTATTCATACACCTGGGAGTGCATGCAAATGAACTCTTACGCTGGGACAATCGAACAAGAAAGTGGACAGTCATTACACGGCATTTGGTTCTAGCATTAAATGGCCGATGTCTTGTTATGGAATTACAACGTAAACGCACAAAACACAATTATTATTTTTTTTACAGGAGACGATCATGGATGTGATCAGAGCCTTCGGTAATATATATTGCAGGTAGTAGATCTATGTGTAGTCGGGACGTTTGGTTACAGCTTGTATTATGTGGATGTGATCAGAGCCCTTGATAATAAATATTAAATACTTGTACCCTGTACGTGTGGTCCGGACAACTGGTAACACATTGTTTCCTGTAGATGTGACCAGGACAGTTCGATCGACAATTTCACAGCCTGTGGGGATTTTCAAGAACAACATTGCTTAGATTCCAGCGTATTCAAGAATCAAGACGTTTCCTGGACTGACAACCTGATGTGATTTTACCCTTTAGGACTACAAATTTCATGATGACTGGTCCTGAATTAGGGCATGGACAATTTGACTTACTTATTGAAAAGTATGGATATAACAGTTAAGGACCTTAATTACCGTTTCGCTATGCGGTGCGCTGTGTTGAAAATCAGTGATACACACATGATACACGAATGCGACTTTAGCATATTCATACTATAATCCTTTTTGTTTTATCTTTGCATGCACAGGCGATGGCCATTGTGTTATGTCCATGAAAACCTTAATTTCAGAGTAATTACTTTACATTACTGTTGCCATATTTCTGAAATATTTATCATTCCAACATTTTCGTTCATGCCTACTGTTCACGAATTGATATTAGTGATTTAGTTCAAGTAACCCTATATTACAAACGTACACTGAACACGGCCATACCACGTTGAAAATACCGGTTCTCGTCCGATCACCGAAGTCAAGCAACGTCGGGCGTGGTTAGTACTTAGATGGGTGACCGCTTGGGAACACCACGTGCTGTAGATAATTATAATGGTATCAGTGGGCGTGCACCTGTCGGTGCAAACGGCCAGGGCGGAGGAGGTTTCATCTAACCCAACGGCCACATGCTAGGGCACAATGTGACCCTCAGTACTTGAGTCCTTCATATTGGCCCTCGGTAGCGGTGTGGTCATAGGCTTGTTTGCCTAAATCACAGACGAAGAATTGAGCAAACTTCCCGGACGCAGCTTCGAAGCTGGCGGCAGCAGGCCAGTGGTTGATTGATATGGCAGATGGCAATATACCGTCACTCTGGCCTGGATATCGTGACACAGAGCATCCACCAGTATTGGTGTTCTTTGGTTTGGGTCTTTCACCCTAGTCAGTTGGGACTGCGAGGCTGTGGAGTAGCCTACAGGCAGCCGGTCAGGCAATATGACTGTCCCTCTGGCATCCTCCTGCACCTGGATACATTTCCAGTCGTCTTGACCCTGTCTTGCCACTTGGATAAGTTGTGTCCAGGCGAGAGAGTGAGTCTGATGTTTGCGCAGCTCTTTCTCACTAAAAATAAATTCTTTGCGCCAGTCTTAACACTCACCTCGTCTTCTTTCATCTTTGTCTCGTCTTCTTTCCTCTCAAAATTCCAACGGCGATGGGCGAGTGCGGTGGCAGCAGGTTTGGATAGACTGGAAGCTGTTAGCACAGACCTACACGTTGGTGGCTGTGGGCTATGGTCGCTTCATCGTCGATTGAAGTGGAGGCGTGGGGAGGCAGCACCCACAGTAGCTGAGCAGCCTTATTTAAGGATAGCACTGCTCACCTCAACTGAGGAAGGGGCTAGAAAAGGTGCCCTAAAGAAAGCCCACTTCACATCACCCTGACTGGTATACCGCGACCAGTGGGGATCCCTTTTTGCGGTCGAAACAAAAAGAAATTCAGCTTACTCAGGCTAGGAGCCTGGAATATACGCACACTACAGGACAACTCAAACAACCCGGAAAGACGCACTGCACTTATTGCCATTGAGCTCAGCAGGTACAACCTGGACATAGTGGCACTCAGTGAGACCAGACTCCCTGATAGTGGCCAACTCAAAGAGCTCAGTGGTGGATACACCTTCTTCTGGAAAGGCAAGGGTGCAGTCGAACCGAGACAGCATGGTGTTGGGTTTGCAATTAAAAATGACCTTGTCAGAAACTTGCAGTCCATGCCAATTGAAATAAATGACAGGCTAATGACACTCAGGATCCCAGTTGGGAAAAGCCAGTCAGCCACCCTCATTAGCGCATATGCGCCCACCATGACAAACCCAGATGAAGCCAAAGACAAGTTCTATTCTGATCTAGAATCTGTCATATGCTCTGTCCCGGCAGCTGATAAGCTGATTCTCTTGGGGGACTTCAATGCTAGGGTTGGCTCCGAAATCTCAGCGTGGCCAAATGTTTTGGGCCCTCATGGAGTTGGTTCATGCAATAACAATGGGTTGCGCTTACTTACTTTGTGCGCTGAATTTGGCCTGTTCATTACCAACACAAATTTTAGTCTCCCCGTGAGAAACAGAACGTCATGGATGCATCCCCGCTCAAAGCATTGGCATCTCATAGACTATGTCATTGTGAGGAAGACTGACAGAAAGGATGTCCTTGTAACAAAGGCGATGTGTGGTGCCGAGTGTGGAACTGACCACAGACTCATTGTTTGCAAGCTCAGACTAACATTGAGGCGCAATAGACGCCCTCAAGGGAAAGCGCCACCTAAACGCCTAAATGTTTCAATACTCTGCTCAGCTGAGAAACAGAGCGAGCTCTCATCAGAAATCTCCTCAAAATTGGATTGCGTGACTTTTGACCCTGAGAACATTGAACAGAGCTGGACTGACCTAAATACGACTGTACACTCTTGCGCCAGCAGCACAGTTGGTTTTCCTGTCCGCAAGCACCAGGACTGGTTCAATGATAATGATAATGAAATCAAAGTGCTCATCAAAGAAAAAAATAGTCTCATCCAAGCTCTCTGCAGTGACCCCTCTTCCACAGCAAAAGCTGATGCACTGCGTGCATGTAAGGGTGTACTCCAGAAGAAGCTGAGGAAAATGAAAAATGACTGGCTAGAAGAGCGAGTAAGAGAAACTCAGAAATATGCCGACACACAAACAACACTAGAAAGTTCTTTGAGAGCCTCCGAGCTGTGTTTGGACCATCCCGCTCTGGCACTACGCCACTTCTTGCGTCAGATGGTTCAACACGCATTGTTGAATTGAATGCCATAATTCAGCGTTGGGCAGAACATTTCGGAGGTGTGCTAAATCGGCCATCAAATATAAATACTGAGTCCATTGACCGCCTCCCTCAGACTCCCTGCAGCTGCCACAGGACTTCAAAGATGCTTCAATCATCCATCTGTACAAAAACAAAGGGGACAGCCAAGTCTGTGACAACCATCGGGGAATCTCTCTACTTTCAATTGCTGGCAAAATATTGGCAAGAATGCTTCTGAATCGCCTTCTTGATCACCTCTCGTCAAATGACTTGCTTCCCGAGAGCCAATGTGGCTTTCGTAAAGAGAGGGGAACGGCGGATATGATTTTTGCTGCCAGACAGATTCAGGAAAAATGCATGGAACAAAATAAAGCGCTGTATATCACATTTGTTGACCTCACAAAAGCATTTGACACAGTGTGTCGTGAAGGCCTCTGGAAAATCTTGGCGAAGTTTGGGTGTCCACCCGAATTCATCACAATAGTGCGCCAGTTTCATGATGGCATGCAAGCTGCAGTCAAAAGCAACGGCAGTGTTTCAGAGCCCTTTGCTGTCACAAATGGGGTAAAACAGGGCTGTGTCTTAGCCCCAACTCTGTTCAGCATCATGTTCTCTGCAATGCTACAAGAAGCCTTTAGCTCTCCTCCTCAAGGGGTAAGCATCAAGTACCGAACTGATGGCAGTCTATTCAACCTCAGGAGACTTCAGGCAAAAACCAAAACCAAAAGTACTCAAGTCTGTGACCTACTATTTGCTGATGATTGTGCACTTCTGGCACACGATGAGGATAGCATGCAAAACTGTGTTGATAAGTTCTCTAGTGCCTGTGACAACTTTGGCCTCACAATAAGCACAAAGAAGACGGAAGTGCTCCATCAGCCTACTCCAGACGACAAGTATCCTGTGACCCCATATATCAAAGTCCATGACAGTCTTCTGAAGGTGTCGGAGAACTTCACCTATCTTGGCAGTACACTGTCTTCCGCGGCTCGTGTTGATACTGAAATTCTCTCAAGAATCAGCAAAGCCAGCTCTGCATTTGGCAGGCTTCGAAAGAGAGTGTGGGATGTTGCCGGCATTCGCACAGACACTAAGTTGAAAGTGTACAATGCTGTGGTCCTTCCCACCCTACTCTATGGGGCTGAAACCTGGACAGTGTACCAATCGCATGCCAGAAAGCTAAATCACGTTCATCTGGCCTGCCTTAGAAAGATCCTAAGGATCAAATGGCAGGATAAAATTCCAGACACTGAGGTCCTCAATCGTGCCAAGGAATTGAGCATCTTCTGCCACCTGAAAAAAATTCAGCTACGTTGGGCAGGACATGTTGTCAGAATGCCCGACTCCAGACTCCCTAAGCAAATCTTCTTCTCTGAGCTCTCCAATGGAACGAGGAATGTTGGGGCCCCAAAGAGACGTTACAAAGACACTCTCAAGCAATCACTGAAGGCCTTTGCCATTGATGTGAGTGAGTGGGAAAAGCTCTCGCTTGATCGTGCAAATTGGAGGGCGGCCCTTACCAGAGGCAGCAAAGCATGGGAAGCTGACAGAGTCCAGCAGGCTATCAAAAAAAGAGAACGGCGCAAGAAAAGGCCCAGTGGTACTGAACCAACGGAGCACTCTTGTCATTTATGCAGAAGGGTCTGCAGGGCAAAAATAGGACTTATCAGTCACATGAGAAGCCATAAGTCATGAAAGAACAGTCTTTCCATTCTGTCCTCTGTGTCCTTTAGTTCTCTTTATTGTCCATGTGTTGAAATTCTCAACAATTTCTGTTCTTTATTCCTCTGGTGTTGTTAAGGTCATCATCATACCTGATGGACGAACTATTATTACACTGAACACCCATCCCGCGAGTCCCAATAAAGTGTGTTTGACTGTTTAACATCTGGCTCAGCTGGTATATTGTAGCTCCACATAGGCCAAAACACCCCAAGGTCTGGGACCACACTTGCAGTAAATTCGCCTGCACCTCCACTTTGTGACAAATGCCAATTACAAACCAGACAAAACAGCGGACAGTAATGCTGGAAATCAAAAACCGACAAAAGGGACAGAAGGGAAAGACAATAATTACTGTAGTGCCAGACCATTATCATCAACCCAGAGTACAATGACATGGGTTGAGCAGGTAGTTACAATCCCACAGTGTCTGAAACTGACACACGCCAAGAACCATTACATGCATTAGAATATACAACAAGGGCAGTCTCACACCTTAAGCATGCATACTCCATGCCCTCAACCCAAATCTCTCGATCCAATGAGTGGAATAGACACAAGACTATGAAATATTTCTGAAATGTACTGCAAACTATCACATTACTCATTCTCTTATAAGTGCACAAGCAACACTCTGATGTATGTGAAGTACGTGGCCCTGCAGGAATAGTACATTTTTAGAAGGAACTGCTTCTTGCTTAAACATTGTTTCGTATTTGGCACTCTGGATCTGGAGACTTAGAACACAATAACTGCCCATATTTTGTCAAGTAATGACAAAACCAAACGTAGAATGATGTGGATTTTCACAGTCCATTTGATAAACAAAAAGTTCTGTTTGTACTGACACATATAATCACAGTAAAGCTGAGACCCGATACTGGCTTTATGATAATATGACAAAGTGCACCTTGATACCACTGACAATTGGATATCCACGCCGAGTCTGTCAATACTGAAGGGTTTGTTAATCTCAGTGGCCCTGGCGTTATCTGTTGTTATCTGGGTCAAAGCTAAATCACAGAAAATCTGCTTTGATCTGGGTAATCGAAGTTATTGTCACCTGAACACAAGTGGGTGAAGATCTGACATATAATCAGTGGAGGTTGGACAGATTGGCACTTGACGGGTGTTGGCTCGAGGACTTCAGCGTTGTGTGGAGGACTGGAGCGTGAAGGTGGCGGGCCGCTCTACTAGAGTGTGGCTGATAAAACTGGTCACTTGCGTACACCCCCACCCCCCGCCCCCACATGTTGAGGTTGGGGAAGGGGAGAGAAAGAGGTTTGAGTTTGGGTTTTACGGCGCAATGGCACGATAACGGCCACATAGGGCCCTTCAAGGTTGAGAGAAAGAGAGGGGGAGAGAAGAGTGATAGAGAGGAGAGGTGAGAGAGAAAGAAGAAGAAAGAAAGAAAGAAAAAGAAAGAAAGACAGAGAGAGACAGATGTGGGAGGGAGGAAGGGGGTGGGGGAAGAGAAAAGCCAAAATGACAGAATTTGGGACTTGGTGACCCAGTTTGGGGCGGGGGGTACTCACTGCCTATTTGCCGACTCAAACCTTTCCATGTTTATCAGGTTTAAAAGTTTGTTGACAGCATAATTACACGAAGACCAAAACATCCCTGCAAGGGACAAAATCTGCTGTTGATCCACGCTTGGTCTAGAGCTCTTGGATTATTTCTGAACGTTTCCCTCCTCAAACATTCACTCACATTTCTACCCTCTCCCCTTTCTCTACTCCTATTTTTGCTAAGCAAACCCTTTGCACATCCGAAAAAAAAAACGTATGGAACCATGGACTACGTGCAGAATCAATATAAAACTTGCTTACAAAACTAGTCCTTTTTTTCTTTTTGGACTACATGGAAAGAGAACAAAATTAAACCCAAACTACTGCATACTGTGGCTAAAAGTAAAAGATCTAAGGCTGACGCTTTGTAGGTTGGTCTGTAGAAACATCACGGAACGGGAGATTACAGACGTGCAGTGAATAAAAAGACTCGCTGTTTGCAGCAATCAATAACGATTTCATTGCCGGACTGGCCTCATGACGAACCCATGTTAAATTCATATCCACCTATTAGAATCATTAATTTGTGTTGTTTTTCCTTTGTAGTTCTAATTCATTGTCACGTTTCTTTATTGTTTCCAACGAGGACCTTTTTTGTAACATACAACAGTTCTGTCCGTTTGTCGTTGTTGTATTGGCCATATTTTAGGTACAATCATGCGTAAGGTTTATTCTGCATTCAACATCTGGAGAATGGGAACCGCTGGCCAGAAAGTGCCGACGTTACACGAACGTCCATAATCTTTTCAGTGTCGGACGGTAAAAGCGCATTGACCGGCAGCCGCTGCTGAATCATCCAAGGTCGAAGAGCGGATTCATGGAGCCTGATATAGCAACATTACCAAATCAGCGAGAAAGGTCTTTGGCCAGGAGAGACGTGTAACGTTATGGCAGTTATACCCCAGCTTCAGCCTCAGTTTTTTCCCAGCGGAAGAGAATAAAGGGGAACATGTCCGCCATTAAAAAAAAAAAAAAGCTAAGATAATTCATCTTTACAGAACACAATTAACCAAATAATGAAGAAAAAAAGTTATAACACTAAAAACGGGGGGTTTGCAGTGGGCGGCAAATTTATGGCACAGATGCCCCCCCCCCCCCCCAAACACACAAACAACCACCATTTACTTGACTAGTCTGTACATACTTGTGATGTCAACGATCGCACGTCGTCTGAATGACGATATGTTGACTATTTACCCTGATACCCTGACACTGTATGACCAAACGTCACTGCTATTGAGAAATTTTATGCACATAAAATATGCAAGCTCGTATGATTCACCGTGCAATCAATGCAACGCGTTTTTGTTGTTGTTGTTGCTGCTGTTGTTTTGGCATTTCATTTTATAGTTTCAAACCTGGTAGTTTCAGTAACAAAACGCACTACTACTGCCATCGATATAATCTAATGGAAAGATTACCATGTCTAAGACCAACACTGGCAGATACAGAGAATAATTGACTTGGATTGCGTTTTGTCATAGAATTCTTCCTGATCCTTCATGAACAACCAGCTGCTGGAATTCACATAATTACATAGCACAGAAGGGTTGAACATCTTTTTTCAAATGACGTACATTACATAACTGGTCGATGTATTAATTTGGTAAAATTCCGAAGACAAGAATGTCAATATTTGTTCTCCATACATTTTGCCTCTGTGATTTATAAAGTCCCGTAGTCGCAGCTTTTATTGCCGACTAAAATCTCCAACGTTAATAAGTCTTTTAGCTTCTTTTATGATGGGCCAAATGTCAAAGATATTCATCAAACCATGCTTGCACGTGAAATACTATGACAGCATTGTACCCACACCATCATGGACTCTGCAGGATTTGCCATACAAATTACGCATGGGAAGGGCAAACTTTCAAACCGATAAGGCAGTAGGACTCCTTTATATCCCGTATATTTATATGATCCTAGGTCTGTAAACCCACCGAGGGTCCAGCACTGTTTACCCATGATAAACATACGGTGGTTACACAGGAGCCAAAACCTTATAGAATGTCAAACTGTATTAGTAAAGGTTTACCAAGGCCTTGCCCTGCCTACAGCAATAATACATCCTTTTGGCAATAACTGAAGGGAGACTTAAGGAAGTCTCCTTCCCTGCGATAACGCTGGGAGTAACAAGGTATGCAAAATCTGTAATGAGGAGTTCTATGGAGAGACAGCTGAAATTGGGCTGACCCAAAAAGAGAGAGAGAGAGAGAGACAGAGAGAGAGAGAGAGAGAGAGAGAGAGAGAGAGAGAGAGAGAGAGAGAGAGAGAGAGAGAGAGAGAGAGAGAGAGAGAGAGAGAGAGAGAGAGAGAGAGAGACAGAGAAAGAGACACAGAGAAAGAGAGAGAGAGTCAGACAGACAGGAGGAGATTGGGAGAGTAAGAAAGAGAGAGAGAGAGAGAGAGAGAGAGTCAGACAGACAGACAGACAGGAGGAGATTGGGAGAGTAAGAAAGAGAGAGAGAGAAAATTGGGGTGGGGGGTGGGGGGTTCTTCTATCTTACATTCAAAATGAAATAAATCATAACACCAAAGCTTCTCGGGAGGGGCGGGCGGGCTAAATGCACATTTCCATTTCATACTAGGCTTTACCTCACCCCACCCCACCCCACCTCAAAAAGGTTTTTCCTTCTTAGTTTGTTCACTTACTGCCGGAAGAAATCACATGTCTGAATAGTTGGCCTTCAGATGTGCAGTTCCTGTCAAATTTTAGGCGTCATTATTAGATGTTTAAATGTTGGAAAAATCAAAGATCCCACGGATTCCTGACAAGACAAGAGCCTCAGTGTCAACAAAGCAGTGGAACTTGACCGGAAGTTGACTAACACCTGGACTGAAGGGAGCAAGGACACCGGTTGCTGGTGACGGGAAGGCGTGAACTGGTGTAGGGGCAGTCATGCTGACATGACATGGTTACCATGACACAGACATGTAACTGGTAATGAAATGACAAATAATTCTGGTGACAGCAAGTCTTTGTCCATGGTAGAGGGGGACAAAACAAGTGGCTATGTCCATGATAACGGGGGGAAAAACTCATGGCTATGTCCACGGTAGAGATGCACAAAAAACAAATGGCTATGTCTATTCTATGGGGGGACAAAACAAAAGGCGTATTTACATGGTAAAGGGGGACCAATAAAAAACAACACAAATCGCTTTTCAGTAGGAATTTTGGCCATTTTCCTGTCAAGGCAATTCTGGTCATTATTCTTTTTCAACAGAATGTCAGACTGGATGTTTGAACAGAGCAAAAGACCACAGGAAAATGAATAAATTTACTGGCAAGGTTGCTGCCACCTGGCACAAATATTGAGTTGAGTTGGGTTTTGGCGAAAGCACGCCGACGCCATAACGATCACAATGTGCTTGGAAAAAGCAAGACAGGGGACAGAATAATATCAGACCGCTAGGACAGGATACGAGGGGAGCCTACCACAAGCCTTGGCCAACCACACGCAGCATAAATTTGATTATTTTACCCATATCTCTACAACAAATAAATATATTAATCCTTCACCGGTTTTGTTGCATTCCCTTGTGCATATCGTATGCGTAACATCCATAAGAAAATGTACATGAAATGAGACCCACTCATACTACATAGACAGCGATATGGGGAAGGGGGGGGGGGTGAGAGGGAAAGAAGCACGACAATGTTGGGGGGAGGGGGGGGGGCAACAGGCAATGATTAATTATAGATAAAAATAGTAGGCATGAATCAGGCGTAAACGATATGATCCAGGATCAATTACCCTATATCGATCACCGTCCATTAAGAATATTTCTTAGGCCCGTGCAGTACAAAACAGGGTTTCCGGTGGTCATTGTTGACAGACCAGATCGGCAATCACACGTGGTTAAGCCTGGCAAATGGACCCAGCTGTACCAAACGGGGTCGTTCAGTTTAAATACTGGCACTGGGATTCCTTGGGTCCACCCTGCTGCTGACCTTCTGAACATATTGTGTGCTCTTACATAAGCGTGCCTTTGAAAGTCACAAGTTATACTGTTGCTATGGCCCCGAGCTCTATATTCTTCCATAACACAACGTGCATGTAAAATTATATCAGTGTCTACTAAACGGCACAAATCTGATCTACAGAACTTCAGAAACTGCTGAGACACTGAACAATGTGCAACAGTGACAATTTGTTGTTGTTTTTAATACCATTCATTAAAGATTTAATAGCACAAATACAATGTTGATATCGCTGTAATAAGCTAAGGAGTCTAGCCAGGATAATAATTTCGCATTTTAAGGTCAAGGGATATATTCTTTCAATAAAATTCCATGGTAACCAAGTGTAAATAACGGTTGCCAAGGAAATTTTGACATAGGATGCCCTACTATAAATACCAATAACTGCATCAAATGGCTTGAAATCAAGTTGGTTTCAGTGAAAAGTGACAGAGGAATGAATGGAGTATTGAAAAAATTAACATTTTAAAAATGACCCATGTCAGTATTTTAATGTTACCATAGAGGGGGGTGCTACCTTAACTATCCAATTCTGCCCAAACGAAATAAAAAAAACACTGTCACTTTGAAGTGCTTGGCTGATATGTAACAGCCACATTTAATTTCTGGCACCTGTTATATTTTCCACAATCAACATTTGGGAACGCAAAATTCTCACGTTGTTCTCTATAATATTACATACATATGAAGGCCCAGAGTATTTATTGCGCTAAGATCAAAGAAAAATCTTCTTTGAGGAGTTCCAGAATGGAGTAATACCCGAGGTAATACCAGAGTCGGACAATACACTAGTTCGGGTAGCCACTATATTGGGACATTTTAACAATAACCCTAACAGGACTTGTCAATATGGGTTGATGTTCACTGTAACTAGGACATTACTCCGGAAAACTCCATTCACCCGTCGTAAATGTCCATTTTATGTACAATTTACATGACCAAATGGTAGTTCAGTTTCAAACAAAAGTGCCCCGAATATTATCTACCTTCTTTCAGCTTTATCGAGTCAGTGTGGCAATGATGCGACTGGGAACTGCCAACAAATGGGAAGGAATTTATTAGGTGAGTGGGAGGCTTATCCCAGTACAGGCGATCCTGTTTCACAAATGAAACTCCAAGTAACAGTGTACAGTGTCAGAGTTATGATTGTAACTGTCGGTGTTGGTTACCGATCCACAATGGTAACTCATTCAAATGGCCACTGTCTCATACCATACAAAGCCATTGTGACGAGGCCCTTTCTCAGGAACTTGCTAATAAAAGGGTTCAGACGTCCCACATAAACCCAGGACAGCTCATGTCTCAGTCCTGACCATTCATAAACACATAAACGTGTAACACGACAAATCTATTTTCTGCCATAATCATTTCCAAGCATTGGCCACATAAGAAAAGGCCTGCGTTTGTGCCAGCATGTCATTTCGCGACTTTTCAAAGCGATTGCAATTACAAGACAAAAGTTTCCTATTATCAAACAATCTTCATGGGTCACAAATCTTATGAAGTAGGTACCAGTCACTTCAACCACCTTAAACCCAATAGCTTTTCCACTACTTATCCCCGATACGTTGCAAATGAACGCTAAACACAGTGTGAAGGATGAGTTTCGGCTTCATTATAATGCCACAGTATAAGGCAAGTGGAGGTTAAACAATGACACTGACCGAACAGTAAATTCATATTAATAATTCATACAAAAATCCTCAGACTATCGAAAACCTTCTGCACTACCGACCTTGACTGTGATCCTGATCTCCCCCCCCCCTTGTTTTTAGGGGCCCCCTAAATCCAAAAAAACAAGAAAAATAACAAGAATAAAAAACCTTCGCATTTCGCGGGTTCAGGGGTTATTGACAGTTAAACTACACAATCAGAGACGGAAAACCACTCGTCTAGAATTACCTGAGCCAAGCTCTGCCGAAGAGAAAATCATTGGCAATAAAAAGCCCTAGAAGAAGGCCAGACTTATACAGCAGGCTGTCCCAACAAACTGTCCACACGTACATGAGAATCCCATAGAAGGCCAAAATGAAAAAAACAACAACAAACAAAAAAAAAGCAACTGGCGTTGAGACAATATTAGAAGCCAGGCTGACTCAGGTCCAGATGTCTTGACTCCCCTATGAGCCACCAGTTTTGACCTATGTGCACATCCAGTTTTGTATTGAGCGTTATTACTGCTGGCAGCAAAGGTCAACAAAACATGTAGGGATTGGATATTTAAAAATCGATTGTGAAAGATGACAATATTATGTAGGCTCTCATCAATTATCCCAAATTGTAATTTAGAAGCCCGTTCTGGTGACATAACATGGTTCGAGCGAAATATCACAATCATGGTTGAAACAAGATCATGTTTATCTGTCACAAAAACAACAGCAAACACCGTCGCTTTGTAAACGAGCGTGACGTGGATGATTCCACACAATCAACTGTTTGTAATGCAACCACATACGCACTCTCTCTTTCTATCAGTGAATATGTATATACTCTCGGTCGCTCACAAGCACACAATGTAAACCAATATTTCCGGACCTGATAGAAAAACACAGATGATACGCATTTCACGGATATTACCATTATCTGCCCCCACCCCCTCCCCCTCCCCATTCTGAGATACTACTTGAAATTCAGTCATAACCAAAAGAGGCGATACCTGGCGGTACATCCGCAGCTACCGGCTCCACCACATCTATGCCGCATCTCCATTGCCTGCCTGCAGAAAGAGCGGCCCCGGGGTAAGATGGCCTGTGCATTACAAACCGCAAAAGACGTTCAGATCTGGGTTACCTGATAACGTTTACGAACCCCGTTTCTGAACGCCACTTAAAATACTTTATCTTACAGATGTTTTCAGTTTGTAGGGGCAAGACTATTACTAAAAATAGTCTTCATCAAAGCGTAAAAATCCTTACAGACGACCTCCTTTCCGGGGACAAGGGGCCTGGAATCATGGAACTCTCATAGAAACTTGTATATTGACCTACCGAACCCCATGAAGTGACTGCAGCAATTGCATGTGTCAGGATGCCTACTTTCGTGGAGCTGATGTTGTTGTTAGCTGTTAATAGGTTCAGAAAGTAATGGGCCCGTACAAACAAACAAACAGACAAACAAAGAAACAAAAAGTTATTCCATCAGACTTTTATGTTCCTATCGATCATGGAGCTAAAGTCCCTGTCAGTTCGCCGACGACAAAAGAAAAAAACATCCTATAAGCATTCAGATTGTCAAGAACAAAACCTCAAAGTAGGCAAAGGATATGCCTTGTATCATTAAATTTTTGTACTGTCCAAATTTACTCAAGTATCATACATCCATTACAAAGTAGATAATTACGACCACCGTAAATTTTGACTATACAGGGCCAAATTCAGACACGATGTCTGATAGCGTGATGTCCTACTTCTGACGCATTCTTCCTGCAGCAACCAGGTGACATGAAAACAATACCCGAAAGCGAATACTTTGACATCATAAGATTCAGGATCGGAATCAGGTGTGGGGTCGTCGGTCCCCCCTGCTCTCTGTAACTGGCGCCTTCATTACACAAGCTGTCTGTCAGTCACCCGAGGACTTACTTGTAGATCTCATTATCTGATTCTACTGTGTTCTCGCGGCGAGCTGGCTTTCCAGCAGATAAGAAAGATGACTCAGAACAAAAACAGTTACAGACTCAAATAATTGTACCCGCCTCAAGTAAATTGTGTTTTCAAGATGGATAAAGTACTGAGTAAACAAAAAATACCAAGAGGGCGGGAGTTCACAAAGAAACAGGGAGCGCCCAGCTCTGTCACTTGTGAGGCACTGCAAACAGGCTCCTGTCTGCCCGAGCATTGTCCAAAAAATAATATGGTCCACGGCGGAACTAATTGCTGCTGATGAAGTAATTAGAATGGTGGGGATGAGAGAAGGAGTCAGGAAACAACAACAACAAAAAAAGTGTTTTCTTCGCCCTACAAATGTCGGTATATTTCTCGTGAAGTTTGGAATGCAAAGATGAAAAACCCAGTGATCATTACTTCCCTCAATAGTCATCCCTTCCCGATGGGTACAGTATCACGCTTTTTTACCTTACTGCACAAATCAAGTAATGGATTTTTACGTGTGCTGAAACAACACTCTTCTAGGATATCTTGGTTCGAATACTAAACTGTGATTCTGATTTAAAACGGCAGCATACTGCCGCCCAATGGAAAAACCACGTAACTGACAGGATGGCCCTTTTCTACTGTATTGTCTCTAGGAACTTGTCCCACACTCTTTTATGTCAAAGGCAGATAGACATATCTGCTTCCGAAATAGTAGTTTCCAGTGCCGCAAACCACCGTAAGTGACTGTTCGTAATCAGAGACAATAAAGTATAAAAAAAGCCATGCTGTCATTTACGTTTTTTTTCCCCTTTGCCCGGCAGTTTAACTTCGGAACTCGTACACAATCTTGCCATTCGTGAGATCCTGTTGTCTTGCATTACGTCTGAGACAATCCCTTTGCTTGTCAAACACAACTCCACACAGACGAGCACAGACACACACATGAGACGTAGCTTAATTTTATTTGGATAACCAAAGCAATGATCGTTAATAAGCCTCTATGATTTATAGTTTTCTAAACTTAGAAGTCATGATCACCTCATGAGAGATTATCTAATGCTGGAGAATAAAAATAACTTGAATAAAAACAACTGAATACAACAAACAACTAAAAGTATTTGTACACAAAGCTCTACTATTAATACAGAGAATGTATTCTCCCCACCCTACATTCCCTCCCTTGTGAAATATTTGCAAAAATGTTGTCATATGATATGTTCACTATAATGGATAAGAACAGCGATGTTACATATCAGTTACTTCTCACATAGCTGATGATGTTCACTTGATGTTGGAAATTGAAGGTGACACCTTGTAATGCACTCAAATCTTTGTATGTACATGTACGTCTGTGTGTGAGACATACCGTGTGTATGTGTGTGCGAATACATAATATATGTAAAAATATAAATCTGTTCCCGGCCTGTCTTTGTTAACAGATTGGCGTGTTTTGACGTGCTGATTACTCATTGTGTATTTATCTCTGTATCGTGGTGAACAAGGTACCGTTTTAGTTCCCGTGTTTATTTTGCCATCTGTCTCCAACCGCGATAGACAACATCTGACTATGACGTGTCATTGTGAAGGGTCCAACACGTACACATAATGAACAGTCTGGCTATGGGTCAAACAGGCAAATAAAAGAGCTGGGCAAGCCACACTACGGACGTCATTCTATAAAACTGAGGTGTGCGGTCCAGAGAAAGAGAGAGACAGAGACAAAGACAGAGAAAGAGACGAAGGAAAGAAAGAAAAGACAATCCAGAAACGCAAACTGCAAGAATAAAGCGAGAGATCGAAATTGGCTGGAAGGAAAGACAGAGAAAGAATCACACACCGAAGAGAATTTAGTGACGAAGACAGACTAACCCCGACTGTGCTCACACGCGACAGCACAGCCTGATAATACAAGTGTCATTACCATCGTATCAACGTGTGCCAGAATCTGAAAAGTGGGTCAACGAATGAGTGTGTACGTGTGTGGGTAAGTAAGTGAGCGAGTGTGAGAGACTGGGAGTCTGAGTCATGCACTGGGTAACTGGGTGCGAATGTGAATGAGAGAGATGTCGCAGAAAGACTATTCTCAATTGTGTCAGATTTCAAAAGGTTACTGGACCTCAGCCGTGTCACATAATTATGCTTACTTTTACTGGAAACCGTGTCATAGGGCATACGGAGACGTATATAACCTGTCGCCGCCTACAGCAATAAGCATGTTAAACCCGCAAACATGATGGAATGATTCTAGGGGAAATGTCTACCACCACGCCATTTCTGTGACGAGCCTCTCTCTCTCTCTCTCTAATATTTTTCTCTCCACATGAAATGCAAAAAAAAATAAAAATTGGCGCATCGACAGACAGACAGAGCTAGATAGTTAGATAGATAGACAGACAGACAGACAGACAGATAGGTAGATAGATAGATAGATAGAGATAGATAGATAGATAGATAGAGCAGCTGTAAGGCTTTCATGTACTAGAAAGCCACAACATACGTCAATGGTCATGAGACAGGAGCTCCGGCACAAGTCAACAATCATGCTTCTCTGACTACATGTACAACACTGTGCATTGGATCCCTACCTTGAGTACGTCCTGGACTGTACAACGATGCTCAATGTCCGCGTCCTTCTCAATCCCTTCGTCGTCAGCGTTCGGAGCCTCCGGGTCATACTCCAGGGAATTATCAGCGTTGGTCATTGTGACAATCAAGGATTCCAGTCCATGGCTCAACTGGCGTTCTTCAGAGGCATCGATACCATAATCCAGGGCTTCAAATATTGCAGCGCCCAGGGCTTGAACAGCCTGATGAAAGAAAAGAAAAGAAAAATGCAGATTAATATCACTGTTGACGACAGCAACAGAATACAGTATAGAGTGGCTGAGAAGGAGAGACAATTTTATTACATTGAAGATATCACACCAATAGCCATAATTACCGTCGCCGTCGGTTAAGGCCCAGAATGTGTCCACAAGACAGCATATTCAGCTTTTCGTCCTCGTTCAGAGAATAATGATAACTTTACCGGTAGGGATAGCCACTCACGTCCCTAGTTACGGCGAGAAGTTTAAAGTATACTGAATTATGCTCAACGATACGGTCATCTACACAGTTTTTTTTTTCCCCCACACACAAGCCAAACAAGGTTGAAGTGAGACGCCTCTAATAATGTTTATACACAGTACAATCTACACACATTTATATATATATATATATATAAAAGTCTGGACAGCAAATTTGGAGACATAGACTTTGGATGGGTAAACACTTGGGGTATCCATAATCCTTTCAATGACCTTTCGAGTTGACATCGTGACTTTAATAGCAGCTGGTTTTTTTTTAAATTGTTTAATGTGGAGTGATTACCAAGTACATGAAAGAGAAAGAGAGAGAGAGGGGGGGGGGAGAGGGAGGGAAGGAGAGAGAGAGAGAGAGAGAGAGAGAGAGAGAGAGCGAGAGAGAGAGAGAGAGAGAGAGAGAGAGAGAGAGAGAGATGATGATGATAGATAGATAGATAGATAGATAGATAGATAGATAGATAGATAGATAGATAGATAGATAGATAGATAGATAGATAGATAGATAGATAGATAGATAGATAGATAGATAGTAATCTGTTTTGTTTGTTTTGTTGTTGGACACAGTATGTGACATGTTTTCCTCTCACAAGTAACACGAGTAACTTGTCAAATATTGATGAATGAGGGTTGACTGTCATAATACTTTAATTGAGTACCACCAGTATCTGGTTTCGCTAAATGCTCTCCTGAAAATGCATATTTTTGCCCTGTTCCCACCTGGCCATATTGTGTAATGTGCCAGTGCCGTAATATTTCCCTGGAGAAAAGATACCACAGGGCTATCTCGTGACATGTCACTGTTCATGACCCGCACATACATCATCATAAAGTGGACCTGACAGGTCGACCACACCGACCACATTTTCCAGGCAAATGACTTCCTAATTTTCCCATACAGAAAAAGTATGGGTAATATTCTTGTGCCACCCAAGTACCGTTTGTAGACTGACCAAAAAAAAATAAAAATATATCCATCTCTACGGCAATTGATACAAGTATCTAATGCCTTTACACTGAGTACTCTGTTCGAAAACGTAACATTTGTTACCTTCACTGGGAAACTATCTTGTTCTAATGCTTTAACAAACGTATACTAATATTAACAAGTCCACCAATAACACAAATGATAACAATGAGGCCGACATACTCCCCGTGTAAAAGGTGTTATATTACCGGACGGATTTGCCTTTC
Organism: Onchidella celtica; assembly: GCA_963931925.1. Lineage (NCBI taxonomy): Eukaryota > Metazoa > Mollusca > Gastropoda > Systellommatophora > Onchidiidae > Onchidella > Onchidella celtica. The sequence goes on from OZ007574.1 coordinate 13,577,999, forward strand.
CCAAAATAGGACACTGAGGATAATGTCATGATAGTCACGAAACAAAACAAGACAAAAACAATAACCAATAACAATAACAACAACAACAACAACAACTTAGTTGTTCCCGCCTGGCTGTTTTATCTGCAGTAATTCAATTGCCATAAAATCGCTAAAACATTTTTCACAGTATTGCCCTTTCCCTCCACAGATCGCGCTGACAATACACTGAGGTCATGGTCATGTCCCTGATAATCAGATTTCGCACAGTTCGTTAGTCATGCACATTAACACCTTTTTGTCAAACCAACTTCACCAGAACTGACAAACACGTTTTAATTAGTCGTGCACGGGCTGTAAAATTGCTGAGTTAGAAAGCCAATGCATACCAAATAGTTGATATCGCTCCTCCCGCTGATGGGTTCATGACGCTAAAATTGACATAAACTAGAGCCGTCGAGGACATCTGTCAAAGCACAAAGTCTCCACCCACTTAACTTCATTTTTTATGTCCCTATTCAGCATAATATCAGGTTAAGAATATCAGAGACGACAAGGTTTGAGCCCACGCCAGACCGCCGATGAATGAGTGTCTTGAAGGCATCACAACAGATCAGCTGAGCGGGATTTGAACTTGGGAGATTCCGCACACTGGCCAATCATTGTAACCACTGGACCACAGCGCCGGTAACCCAGCCCAAATCAGAAAGCACAAAGTGACTAAATTAGAGGGATTCTGTAATATTTTTCTTCTCAACCCCCCCCCCCCGCCCACACACACACACACACACAAATATATATATTATATACACTTTTCCACCACGGTCAAATGGCCAGATCCACACCAAGACACAGCTGTTTTTGTGCTCCTGGCCCGTAAGAAAAGATGTGGAACCGGTCAAAAAGCCGTGGTATGGAGAAAGAACAACAAACAACATTTACACGAATGTAGGACAAATTGACTTTCCAAAGAGAATGTTGTAGAATACAATGAAATCTATCCTTCCTAGTCTGTTATCATTTTTTTTTAGAAGACTAGAATCTAGTAGTTTCTTTGATCAGCAACAACAACAAAATTGGAATGGAACCAAAAACAAAGCGGGGAGGGGAGGTGCATTTTAATTATTTTTTTTGGCGTTTTCAGGTTTTTTTTTTTTTTTGTTGTTTTGTTCGCAACATGGCAGAAAACACCGGCAGTGGTGGACTAGTAAAACACAACCTTCTGGCTACAGGTTGACTCACGCTTGGCTCCACACAGCACCACTGGGTAAGGGTATGTGTAATGAGATGTATGAACTATATTACGGGTGAATACTCTCCTTGGCTGACAAATCATTAACTGATACTGATCGCCAGCTCCGATCCGCTGACAGCGGGAATTATTAGTTTATGCAAAGTGTGCAAATATCAGCTCCAGTATGATCCAGGTGGTGATCAAGTTTACAGAAGTACCATATCCTTGGTCATCTGGCTTGTTGTGTTTAACCCTTGTGATACCCAGCCCACATGCCCTCCCTTCCTTTAGACGACCACAAAAATGGATTGTCGGGTAGAAAGACCGCAGGAAGTTGTAAAATTAGGAGTGCAAAACATGCTGGGACAATGTCGGCCGATATATCAGCCTCGCTGCAGTTTTAGCATGAAATAGTAGGGCTGATATATTGGCCGTGCGCCAATCTTCTGCAACACATGATGGGTCGGTACATCTGCCAGCCAACCGTGACAGCAAGAGGGTTAAATAATGCCATAGTTTTATTTAGGATGACAGTGTCATGCATATTAAAGAAATGGAAGTGCTTAGAGAGGGACACATGTCCCCCTCTAAGCAAGTGCTTACAGGGGGACATATATGTGAAAAACGTCATCGAAATATGGTGACTTGCTATTTTTACTCAGCCAGCCGACGGATATTCTATTTTGGGAAGTTTGCCTGTTTTTGATTTCGATCGTCCAACATGGCGGCGCCCTCAAATAGCCTGTAGGCTATTTTATGTATGACTAGATCGAAAGATCTTCCCAACTCTAAATCTCACCCTACCCCTAACACTAATTGCCATGCCGACTTTGACAGCGCATGGTCATACGCCATCGTGCGAAAAATAGCGAAAGGAATATTTTGCAGAAATACGTAACACAGCCTACAGGCTATTTGCTGTCATACGTAAAATAGTCATTCCGCAATTTCGAAATAAGTAAATATCCTATTTGCCGCCATACGTAAAATAGACGTTCCGATGTTCTGTCACCTTGTGATTCTTCTCACACGTATAGGCTAGCACAACGGTTGGTGCATGTCCCTGGTAGTGGTAGGCTCATTTTCTATCCTGTCATTCTTTTACCTCTGTCTATCATCTGACTTTTTCCCAGCACAACGTGGCTGTTATCGTGTCATTGTGCTTGTCTTCAAACTTAAACTTAAACGTACTGGCCACACAAACAGATTAAATTTGGAGCGCATATTATTGCTCCGGCATCTGTGAGATTCAGAACTAGATCTAGATCTTCAAAAATATTTATTTGGTTTCAGAGCCCACACAGTGACTGCATAATACGTTCTAACTATGCCCCTCCATGCTAAAGGAACTGATCTATGCAACTGTCCCTCTTAAATCCTGCGCTGAAAGATATCTTAAATCCTGTGCTTAGAGACGTTAAAATAATGTGATGTGTCCCTCTGTCGTAAATGTAAGCACACATTTAGAAGGGGGGGAGGGGCCTGTGTCCCTCTGTAAGCATACATTTAGAGCGGGATATGTGTCCCTCTGTAAGCATACATTTAGAGCGGGATATGTGTCCCTCTGTAGGCACTTGCTTAGAGGGGCTCATGTCCCTCCGTAAGCACTTGCTTAGATGGGGACATGTGTCCCTCTGTAAGCACTTGCTTAGAGGGGGACAGGTGTGTATGTCCCTCTGTAAGCACTTGCTTAGAGGGGGACATGTGTCCCTCTGTAAGCACTTCCTAAAGAAATACAAACTCTCAGCCACCTGCGCGTCACATGATAAAAACAAAAACAAAATGCCACTGATTTCAAATGACAAAAAGGACAAATACAACAGAACTGAATTAAATGGACCCATTGGCTCTGGCGAGAACTAGTCACTGCATCCTATCATAATAATATATATTTTATTTTTATTATTATGGTATCCGCCGAGGTGCTTCTTACTAACTACATTTATTTAAATTCTTCTCTGTGCAGAGGAACTAAGGTCGTTGATAACAGCTGGTTACTGACATTTCTTCTCAAAGAGGCTAACAAATAGCAAGAATACGTTACGTGGGTAATCCCGACACTGCCTCTCTACCTAAATACCCAGTTATCATACTGCTATGTCTCATTCCTGTTTCTTGCCTAAAGACACAACTTGTCTTTGCCCTCGCCTAGCTTATCACCAATGACATGTTTGAACACTGCAAGCCTCTGCGGCAGGTGGTTTCCCACAGTCTGAACAGTCCAATTTGCACTGGATTGCAAGACTGTAATTTCCCTGCGTACATCTATCAACATGGTTCAGCTGAAAATGGTCGCAGTTATTCAGTTTCTTCGACTGTCGAAAATGCCTGAAGCGTCTTTAACAAAAATGCCTTCTTAAATTACGGTCACCACGACCTAACCACGATCTGGGTATGGTGAATAGCTGGAAAAGAAAGGCCTCCTCGAATAACCTGCAGATCAATTTACCAGGGCACAAACGGATTTCATGACGTTCCCATCCACCCTCTAAAAATAGCACCCGTCTCCACCAACCGCAACTAAAGGCATGGAAAAGAGAAGCCTGTATAAGCCATTTAAATAACATCGGCTTTCCCGTTTCTTGTCTCGAGTCTGAAGCTACAGAATGAATTGACCTAAACTGCAAAATGAAAAGAAAAAAAATAAATCTTCATTTAAATCCGTTTCACACAACTGGGGACACCATGAAGCCAGGCGTACAATCCAAAGGTTCAATATAAACATTCTGGCACTAATCTGTTCATACCTAGTACAGACTCAGTCGGAGCTCTAATAGAGTCGTTTGCCGTCTCCTCCAGCTAACAGCTAGCTATGGTTTAATTTCAAGGTTACTTTCCCCAGTGACATTACGTTTAAAAACGTAAAAAATATCTTTTAATAGCCCCCGGATAGGAGGCGTTGCGCAGGCAATAACCGATTTCTGATCATTACAGACATCGATCTGGGGTTGAAAACCTGGCTATTAGGCTTCTCCGTCTCCCTCTCATACTCTCCCACGCCCCCTCTTCTCCCCTCGTACCCGTGGGTACATTATGTAAGTGTTTGCACAACCAAAGCTGCTTCGCTTATCAATTTAGCATTAACGAAATGTGTTCATTTCAAGGATCACTAGTAAAGCTTGTAAACAGTGCACACGTTGAACCCCGTACTGATCTAGGGATTAAAGATGACACACAATAGAAAAGAGCACCAGGTGTCTCTAGCATTGTAATGATGCGGGCCATAGATATGTCAGCGGTCAACTTTTATTACGCATTACAAAACTCCACAGCTGCAGCGTAAAAACTCACACACCAGCCTGAACTCTACTGATAAACACACTCATAGCAAACGCCCCTGCTTCGACTATAACTGAGTCATGGCGTGCATTCGATCAGCACTAGCAAGCTTTCGAACATGGTGGAAGACAAATAAATAAATGAAAAAGAAGAAAGGGAGGGGGGGGGGGCATTCTTCCACCACGACATCACTGTGACAAGAGCACACTGCAAAATGTCAGACAAAAAAGCTTTCCAATAACTTTACATAAAACGGCCTTGATCAGAATGTCCTAATATAAAGGAAGGCACTCGCGGTGCTGCGCCCTAAACTTCAATAGATGAATTTTAATGGCTAAAATGTGAGTCGATGAGCACGGTTCTTGAAAGTTAGTGACAGCGGATAATAAAGAACAGGTGATGAACAAGAAGGGATGCTGAAATTTAAAGTTGTCAACATCGCTGACTGCTGTTATCTTTTTCAATAATTCATCTTGAATTTTTCTGGATCACGTCTGATTCTTTTTTTTTTTTTACCAGTACGGTGACGGTGAGACTTGTGGTCCGTGAACAGTGCTATGAGCAATGCAGCCGCCATCGAGATGAGGTGCTGTGAAACCCATAATCAAAGTTTACTCCTCGTGTTTAGAAATGAAATGCCTTTAGGTGTCTCACATGCACACGACTGATGACACCATATTTAATGGGCTAAAGCTTCATTATCAAACTCTATAATAGCACCTAGTGTTTGAACCACCTCTCCTCCTGCTCAATGTTTTAATTTATCAGTAAATAAATTCAGAGATAAATATTTACACATTTACGTTCATTCGACCATTTTAAATCGGTTTTGCAACATTCAAAATATTTCACTTGGGAACCCTACGTCACAGCACTAAAATGTTCAATGATGCTCTTGACTGGATGTCACAGAAAATTAGCACCCCACCGTTCAAACATGAAGTCAGGGCGCCATTTCTACTGAAAAAGCCAAAAAAGTCATGTCAAATATCTTCCAATCATCTTTTTTCTCACTAACAGTCATGAATCGGACAAAGAAAGTTGAAAAGCAAGGGCCGTAAAAAAGGACAGAAATATTGTTCAGGCGTCTAAAACTGTCCAGACATGTCAATACAGAGGCCGTCGTGTATGCTGAACAAACTTGGCATATGGAGTCAAAATGTGGCGTTTACAGAGGCAGAAATGGGGGAAGTTCCAACCCAGAAGGCCAAGTATGCCAACCTTGAAGTACTAGCACTGATATTGACTGAAGGTGCTCTACTCACCAACTTCAGTCGGTGGAGAAAGGAGGAACAGGTTATGACTGAATATGCCAGTGTCAACAATTGGCATCTAAACAAACATTGGAACCACTTTAGAAAAAACAGGAGTCAACATAATGTGTTGCTAACCGTTTGGCCATTGCAAATAGGAGAACATTTTAGAGAAATGATGGGGTTTTCATTTCAAGGTTAGCGTGCGCCTTGTGGTTTCAACGCCAGTGTCTGATGAATGGGGAAGGAAATGATGAACACAAAGAAAGGACAATAAGAGCGCGACATATCCACATGGAATTTAGGAAGATGAAAAAAAAAATCATAATGAGATACTGAAGAAAAAAAAAAAACTTAAAAAATGCTATTGGACTGGGGGCTTAACACATGAAAACTGGTCGAGAATAAACAGGAAAAAATATGAACTGGTTCACCAGAGGAGAGTGTGTAGCTGTGGGGTGGAGGCGCGGGTGGCTGTGGAAGGCCGTTTGGGATACAAGAGTGACAGCCTGGGGGTTGGGGGGCGGGGGGAGAAAGGGCTCCAGGATCCACTTGGATTTGTGTCCCTCACAGAATTCCCCCCCCCCCCCCAAAAAACCCCAGACACTCAACATTTCTGAACTAAGTGTGGGTTGAGATGACGCTGCATCCAGCATTAACACTAGTGTTTATCTGGGGTGTGCTGTGTTTGACAGCTGGGGACACAGCCAATTCTAAACTTAGGGGCCATCCAGAAAGTACGTATGCTCCATTTTGATTTTCTTTTTTTTTAAAATCCTGTGCAGGCTTTCAAGTACGCCTGGCCTCACCTTTTGCATAAATTATTTGTTTGACTAAAAAATGTAATTCTAGTAACAATAATCCGAATACAACTTAATTTACACGCACACACATACACACACCATACAAAAAACAAACCTTTAAATTCATTCACATGACTGACCTCTCCCCCCCCCCCCCCACCACGAGGGCCACGAGGACCACTCGCAACAACAATCTTCTTGTTAAGAGCCATTTATTTCCCTGGCGAAGAAGGCTTGTAAGATTATGTGGGGGGGGGGGGGGGAGAGAGAGAGAGAGAGAGAGAGAGAGAAGAGGAAGGAAAGAAAAGGAGTGTGGCCCGCCTGAGTACTTCGATTTACAGCTTCGCATTCATAGGAGGGCAGTTTTACCTACTGACCGCCAGCTAATTTTGATTTCAACAAAACTTAACACATGAGCTGCTCCTTCCTTGCTTCAGACTAGACCTAGGTGCCACACAGAAACCTGTGAGGATGTCTTGTTGTGCTTGAAAAACCTCAACTAGCAAAGTTCTAAAAGTTCAAACTATCATAACAATTATTATTTCTATACCGATTGACAGTAAAATAAGGCGACAACTATCTGTTTAAATGTCTTAACATAGCGTATTCTCTCTCCGAAGTTACGAAGTTATGCCTTCTGCCAAATGAGCACTGACCATCTTTGAAATACCCGATGGCCGGGAACGCCAATAGCCTTCACCTTTACAGTTCAATATGTGAAATCACTGATGAAACCTGACATCACTGTCAAGAGCAGCATAACCCCCTAAAAAGGCCACTGCACTGCCAAAGGAACAGATATAAAGAGAAAAATTAAATTGGAATTTAAAGAGAAAGAAAAACGAAATCTTTCTTTCTTTCTTTTTCTTTTTTTCACGACGCCCTCGTATCTAATCAATTCCCTTTCAACACAATGCTCTTTTACTGAAATCAGCAGCTTTGTATGGGACAAGGTTGAGAACGAATCGGTTTACTGATGGCGGAAAGCAGGCCTCTGTCACCAGTCCAGTACTATCCGATCACCAGCAATTCATTCGATTTCCCAATAACAGTCGGCTTGCATTTGTGATTCGCGAAATGGACTATTTTCTTTAGCAGCAAAGATCGAGATTAATTTAAAACACTGGGTAACAACATTCCTGTCATGAGCTTCTCATTTCCGCCCGCTGCTATTGTGATCCAACTGAGGAGCGTTCCTAACAGAAGTAAAAGATTTCATAATCTTTGCACTGACCTGTAGGGTACAATAATACTGTGTAATTCGTTTAACTGAACATGTTACTTTTACCAGATTTTTAAGTTTGAACCCATTACTGTATTTCACGTTTAGCAGTCTGAGTGCTGTGAAGTTCGAAGTTCCGCCTAAAAATGGCGACCATCGACACAACCGAGGTTTTCAGAACTTCGCTGGAACTGAAGTTTGATTGCTGGAATGAGTTTATACACCAGCTTGAATTATTCACCTGGTCAGAACATTTTTTTTCAAATTAGCCTCACTAACTGGTCACAGGAACTTCATTCATAATAATGTCACCGTACGTAACTGAATACTGAGTGTCTCAGAATGCATATACGGATGTATAGATTCGCTCCGGTTGCAATTAACGATAATACGCCATCGTGCAGCTCGTACAAATGTGTCTGTGTGTAGCTATGTGTGAATAGTACGGCCGCACTGTATTGGTGCCGGGCCCTGACGACGTTAATTAATTACATGTACCAGCACACATTAATGGCAATAACAGTTGGTGCCTGGGATTGTCTACACACGGACGCTGTCTGGGATACCCCGGTGGTGGAACCACAGCCAACAGACTGCTGAGGTCATTTTCACAAATTATTGTCCCAATTTCCACCCCCGGCTGCCGTTCCTTGCCTGTTCACTTTCGAAATGTCACAAAGAATTGAGCATTGATAAGCAAACAATGTACGCCTAATTCCGCACTGGGTAATTTTGCGGAAAAATTACGGATCACGACACATTTTTCCAATGACAGATCAAACACCTCATTCACGCGCCGTAACAATTTTTTTCAGAACATGCCTACGCATGACCACAAACACCCACACAATGAGATTTACTACATTCTCACTAAAAATTGAATCAACACAGGACTTCGACTTGGCACAAGAAGCTCAAATGGGACTTCATGTGCTCATAAAATATCGGAATATGACAATTGGGGTATTTCACCCATTATCTTTTTCCCACACAAAATCAAACAATGGTGCCATGCCACTTGAGCAGCCAAATGTAAACTCGCAAAATTACGTTGGAGGTGGACGTGGGGGTGAGGGTGGGAATGTGGTAAACAACAACGGCCAACAACTGATGCACTTCGCTGAGTACAATGAACTGTAAACAACAACAACCCTTTGTACTAAAATGATAACCGATGAGATAATTTTGACAGTAAAGATCTGTCATTAAACTGACAATGACCGTCTTTACGATATCTGATCTCTTGTAATACCAATTTAGTAATACTATCACTTCTCGAACTTATCTCGTCACTTCTATTTCTAAAGATATTTATTGGATGAGGATTGGATGCAGATGGGCTAAATTTCTACAACGGTCCTCTACTAAATGTCTCGAGGTATTTTCACACTTCTCTCTCTCTCTCTATTATTTCAAACAGTCACGACACCTATGGCACACACAAACAACAGTAATTCATGTGGATGTTGGAGGGTCGCGAGTGAGGATGGCAAACCGCTGTTTTTAATGAACAATATTGCACCATTCACACAGACAGAGCCCTGCTGCGCTGGGTCAGCAGAACTATTACAGTTCTCCGCTCACAGCTTGACACGGAAATACCTGAAACAGCCACCAATTCCTTGATGAACTTTATCAGCACTGGAAACACAATATTGACGCAATGTCTGAAGTGTCAACTATAAAATCTGCGTTTTCTGTATTTGGGTGTGTGTGTGTATGTGTATGTGTGTGTGTGTGAGAGAGAGAGAGAGAGAGAGAGAGAGAGAGAGAGAGAGAGAGAGAGAGAGAGAGAGAGAGAGAGAGAGAGAGAGAGAGAGACGGAAAGACAGAAAGAGAGATAAAGCCAGTCAGTCAGACAGACAGACAAACAAACAGAAAGGGGGTCGCAGCTATTTTAAATCACATCTTACGCAAGAATTTCTTTGTGCGGGAGAACCTAATTAGGCCCCAAAGAACAAAAGCATTTCCCTGAAAGCCAGCCCTAAGCTTTGAGAAAATAAATACATATGATTGGAGGAAATATGTATAAATCATACATTATCGGACAATCACAGAATGATTTGCAAAGGCAGCATGAAACTATCAGCCACATTCTTTCTACACCGAGTTTTCCCTCACAAGAGCGGAACAACCACACAAATACTTGGGCATATACAACCTAACCGGCTTTGTGACGACTTTATGTAGCTACATGAGGTGACAAAGTAACGCTGAGTGTTTGGTGTTGTCTCTTGCACGCCCGGAGAGCAAACCCAAATCATGCGGGGGGCGGGGAAAGAGAGACTTAACTCCCAGGAAATGGATGGCGGACAGCAACGGAAAGGGGCCAGGAAGGAAGGTCCAGACCACATCAAACAGGACATGTGGACACACGCCGAACACTGTCCGGGCCAGCCATGTCCAGGCTCCATGGGCCCATCTCGCCCTCCCCCTAGGCCCTAGCTTGACATGTTGATGACTGGCTGGCATCACATCAGGAATGAAAAGGAAATCAATCTAGGACCAACACAACACAATGAACAACAGAGGAGGGAGATATTAATAGCAACCTATTAAAATTAATCCGCGTAAGGCGGTGACAGGGCTGCGGGAATATTAAATGCACACATTCATCTCCACTAGGATAGGGTCAACCGACTGGGGACAGTTTGTGCATGAACTGTTTTTATGACGGCGCCGGCCGCATTTTTCTCAGGACAATAGCAGCCCAAATTCCTGATTACCAAGAACTTAGTCTACTAGTGTTCAGTGGCCGTATTCATAATCAATGCGTAAACTAAAGTAAATACGTTGACTGGTGTTAACACAAGAAATGAATACAATTTCTTGTGTTAACACCAGTCAACGTATTTACTTTAGTTCACGCATTGATTATGAATACGGCCACAGATATGGGCATTGAGTATCACATCCAAAATGCCTGAAATATGCAACACAGACTTTACACTTGTGTAATAAATGCCAAGTATATAGAAATAAATATTTCCCATGAAAGGCTGTATCGTGTATTCTGATAAATATGATGTTTCAAAGATCAAGACCACTTGGCACCAGATGACAATAACAGTTCAGGTACAGGACCGTGGGCACGTGAGAGTTTATGCACAAAGCTGCCAATTACCAGGCAGTTTTCAAAGCTGTTTGAGTTTGGAGAAAGCAGGACGACACGCAAACGGTTACATTGTGCTAGGAAGAAGCAAGATGATAGACAGAATGTGGCAAAATGATACGACAGATGGAAATCCTACCACAAGCGCCCATGGACCACCCGCTTTCCAAGCTGTCTTTACGACGGAAAAATTACAACATATAGAACAAAAGAAACCCAAGCGCTTAAGAGCATCAAAATCCACGACATTTTTGGCAAGCAATCACAACTTAGAATTATTCTAACATCTACTGAGTCTTCTAAAAAAAATCTGGAGAAATGACAATCGCTGGTAACATGTCAAGAGAAAGATTGTAAGTGGCGAGTGTAACACAAATGTTGGATCTCTTTGCCTCCAAATTCTGTGATAACTATCAGCTGGAGACCTCTGGATATATACATCTTAAAGTTATTCAGGCGTACTTTTACAAAGTGTTGGACAAAGCACAAAATCATGAAAAGCTTTACAAAACTCAGAAATATATTATTGTATAATGCATCACAAAGACAGATTGAGATATTAACAACCTATTTAACAGCTTATCAGCGTTCTGCTACATTGGTCTTGCAAAAAATAATAAGTACTTTAATGCACTGTTTCATGTCGTACTTCTGAAGTTTAGATATAGAGTCAGAAATGAAATTTTAATACAGTCATTATCAGATTTCAGCGCTAAAAGCGGGTCTTTCCCATCTCTTACCAAAACACATGAATGAATACGCCACCTCCGTTATTCTCTCCCACCCATACTAAACACAATGCATTTTCACTGAACAATAAAGGAGTTTTTCATTCATAAAATCTAGAGTGACATTGGCTATCAAAGCTACATCTGAAAAAAAATGAAACCAGCACTTTAAATCAGTCGCCCGTGTACAAGATCTGATCATATGCAATGCAAAACTGCAGAGGCTTAAAGATCGTGCATCTCATGACGGTAAACTTCATTATTCAGTGTAGCCTAGATGGCAAACCTCTGACTTAAACTTAGCCTTTTGAACAACTGCAGTCTCGTACTCTCCTCAATCATAATGTCCTGATCGGCCGATCGGCGAGTTAGGTTCACTCACCGAACAGCTTAGTACATTTTCAGTCTGGCAAACTGAGAAAAAAAAAACGACACCAATGATCACCAGGGGTGGCCACTAACCTTTGACCTTAATTTTCAGTTCGTATGATGTATCACTAGTACACTGATTCGATTGGCAGCAAAATCAAAACACGCAGTTCTTGCGCCATATCAAAAGGCTCTATATATTAATGACCACGGGTCTGTGGCCAGGTACGCTAAGTCAATGGCCTAGACATGAAAGGCTCCGTTGAACGTGATAAGCATAGAAATTTGTTCGGTAATGACTCATGGATAGCTGTCGATCTCTCCCATACACTCCCACAAGAATGAGAGAGAGAGAGAAGGAGAGCCAGACAGACAGACAGACAGAGAGACAGCAAATCTGGCGAGATATTAACGTATGTCCGCACACCCATTTTCTTATAAAACGAGCTCGGCAATATCGACACAGTAAATTTGGTGACAAACTTGTGGACTGACAGAGTGAATGGCCGCGGTATCGATCTCCTCAAGCATGACAGACGGCCGTGCCAATACTGAATGATAGATCAATAGAGTGCAAAGGGTTGCCCGGCAAAGATATAATTACATCTACATTCGGTACTTCATATTTTACATCGTCACACCACCATTTTCACAGTACACAGTACTTCTATTTTGACACTATTCCAGATTTCACACCGTGACACAAATTCCTTCTCCTAGAGCTCAAGAAAGCATCTGTCAACCGCTGAAAATTGATCAGAATGAGGACGTGTTTATGGAAGCCAATACTTAGGACAGTCATATTAATTAATTCGTTGAAAATTAAAGAAAATAACAAAACTGCAGGCAACCGACCCAAGAAGTCTCTTGAGACCCTGACACGAAGTTGGCCTAGTATCAGACACCATTATTGTACACCGCGTACCTGGGACACGTCAGTGAATAAATTCCGATCTATTTCGGTTATCAGCCAAACCAAACACTTAACAATACAATTTCTTACACTGTTTTCCTCCCTAACATTATTTAGCTTGACACCTACGTATTGGTCGGGAGTTACTGGCTTCAAAGCGACTATTTTTATTGCGTGTTAAAAAGAAACCTGAATGTCACCAATACAACACAGTGATTGTTCAGCACCTGCCCAGGATCTGGAAACTGTGGCACCGGGCTGACTGACCGGTGAATAGTCCCACCCCCCCCCCCACACACACACATAATTATTTACCCGAGTTTTGAATTTACTCTTCCATGCTCACTTCCCTGAGAATGTGTGACACTGAATGCTTTGGGATAATAGCTAGAGTAGTAGGCGTCAAAACTTTGGGCTCAAGTTATATGGATTTATGAAAGGGTTTTATAAAGAAGTGACTTTTGCAGATGGTACGCAAATTTCATCCAGCTGAAAGTTCACTTCAGAAGAAAAAGAAAAGAATACAGTTGGCTCCCCTACCGAATGTAATGAAATAAAATTTAAAAAAGTTGAAACTCTCAAGTGAACTAAACTGGTGTCTACAGGGGATTGTCATATAAATTTATCAATAATTGTTCCCTGAGCCACAAATTTCTTTAGACGTACTTGAATATTATGTCCTCTAGATATATGTATATTAAAAAGCAAATCTCCCCCCCCCCCACCCCCGCGACTACGGCCAGTCCTGCATTAACACTCTTAGCCACATGAGGCAAAACCGGGGAAATATGTTGAAAACAAATTAATTTCCAGTCATTTAGAATAAGGTTATGTTTGTGTACAGGCAAACAATTTATGTGTTCTTTACACTGACACCTCTAACGTTATTTTATGTGGTCGCCCCCTCTCTTCATCCAACCTCCACCCCAGTCGCCGACCCTGCTTGCCTTATGACACCTGATGTGAAGTCAACCCAAACAAACCCAACCATAAGTTCATTACGCCAACCCAGCGGACATGGAGGAACATGTAGACGGGAAAGCACCCGTGCAAAAATAGACTTGACCACACACATAAAAACGGGGACAATGGATCATCGTGCACCCAACACTTCTCGGCAGCTTAAGACATAAACCTCATACACACAACATACCAGACACAGACCTGAAAAGAATACCTAAGTACGAAAGCTTGCCTTATGCTGGATTTATCACGGTGACCAAGTCTCTTTCCACACCCTTCACTATCGTAGAAAATTGTAAATAAACCCCGCCTTTCACCTCCTCCAGGCATTTCACAATCGACTATAAAGCACAAAATCTTTCTTCTTGCCCCCCCCCCCCTCCAAGGTGGTCTAGGGGACAAGGTGGTCTAGAGGCAAGGTGCTCGCCTCTCATGCCAAGGGTCCCGGGTTCTAAACTCGGGCAGTGCAGGCATGTTGGAAAGTGGATTTTTCTCATATTTTCAAGTCCCTGGTCCCATTGGGGGGTAGGATCGAGTAGTTCTTGGAAATTGGATTTTTCTCATATTTTCAAGTCCCTGGTCCTATTGGGGGGTAGGATCGAGTACCTAGTCTTCTCGGATAAGGACGAAAAAATTCGGAGGGCCCGTGTGCACGTTGCGCACGTTAAAGATACCTTGGCAGTTGGAAATCGTAAAGAGCAGGCCGAAAGGCCGCTGCCCGGGCAAAATTGAAATTAATAGATTAAAATTTATCCATATCATCTCCGTCCCCCCCCCCCCCCCCCCAGAACAAGAAATAATAAAAAAAACAACAAAAAAAACAAGTAAAGTGAGGTGTAAGTGCCAAGGGCAGCGAAACCTCCTAAAATAAAAGACCTCAAATCAACTTGCCTCCCCCCCCCCCCCCCCATTTTTTTTTTCCGGCTAAGATTTCAAAGTAAGATCACCAATGACCCAGGCGTGAACACCTCGCCAATGATCCATAACATTAAGAAACTTTAAGCCATGACACGCGATCACACAAGCCTGCTCCCCTCATGCCAGGTAATACCTTAATCCAGGCATGGGCCCGTTTTGGTCGGATGGCTAGCCATGCTAATGGAGGTTACGGCCTGGCCATGTTGGTCACTGGCCGTCCTTAACGGGATCTGATCAGTGGGTTATGAGATAGGATTGTTCGTCTGTGACATCCCGAACAATGTAGCACAGATACCCATAAGATTTCCTTTTAGTACCTGCTTTCTTTTCAACGTTAAGCTTGTTTTCGGAATGTCTGGGTGGGCCATGTGACCATGCTGGGTTTTGTCTGCACAAAGAATTTACATGCAAGCATTGAGGTTAGGATCAGTTTGGCTCACCGGCCGCAGTAACCGTGTTGTTGGTGAAATAGGCATAGAAACGTGTCTGCAAGTTGGCCACAAATTGATCGCACAGCAACAATAACAAAAGAAAAAAGCTCAATGTGAATATCGTCGGGTATTTTCCACATTGTTGTAAGTGCGTTTTTACCTTTTCGAGAAAATGAGGATTGGAAACTTGTGTAAAATGAAGGTTTTGTGCAGACACTTCAAACTCGAAACGCATGACAATGCCCACGCAAAATACACCCATGTGGCACTTATACATACTAAAATTAGGAGTGAGAGAAGAATTTTCATGATAAAACCTCAAAATCGGCAAAATGACGCGTAGAACAATATCGATAACACCCCTCGATATTTTGGCTATATATTCCAAATCGAAGTGGTTATTTTCAAGGCATGCCTTGGAACTAACGCCAGTGTTATTTTCAAGGCATGTTTCATTGACCAATCAGAAGCTGTTTCAGTATTTCTAAACGTGGAGCCTTAGACTGTGCATTGTCAGACTGATATGTAACGACGTGAGGGTCTAGTCAGTTTGTATCATCGAGGCCGTAGGCCGATGTTCGTCTGGGTAGTAGTCAGATTGACATATCAGGGAAAGCCGCCGGGGTAGCTATGTATTGTTTATTGGACTCAAGGTATGCCTTGGAACTAACGCCAGCGTTATTTTCAAGGCATGTTTCATTGACCAATCAGAAGCTGTTAAGGTATGCCATGAAAATAACGCTAGAGTTAGTTTCAAGGTATGCCTTGTAAATAACGCCTTGCATTCCAAATACATGTACCCTCGACCAATAATTTTAAGGCCGGTCAGCTCGAAGACGTCTATTTTATGCCCAGTACGCTTCACTACAGAGATCCACGCACCTACACTAGAATTTGACCAAACGTTACAGTAAAGGTTCTACATGTATCTGCGATATCACAAAATCTCTGATATGATACTGTTCGTATTACCGACAAGATGCTCCATGAAACCATCTGTTATATCAGGCGAACCCTTTCAGGTGTTCCCTCCAGATCCCCACTACTGCACAATCATCAGCATACCCACGACATACACACTGGCCTAACTAAGATATACTATCATTATTATTTTGTGTATTATATATCAGTAGTGACTGCAGTGTCATCCGATAATTATTATTTCGCGGACACACAGTACTCCGGCTCCACCCACGAGATTCACTGTGGCCTAACTGGACACTACTACTGTATGATAACTATCTCTCCAGTATCATCCATTAACTGGTTCCCAGACACATAGGCTTTATTATTATTATTATTATTGATTAACACAGAGCTGAAAGTAATGTTGGCTTCGGGTAAGTTTGGGAGAGGGGGGGGGGGGTATTTAACATAATATAGGTTTACGTTTCATTTCATAATTATATAACAATGGTTTGTTATCCATGGGGATAATAAGGAATACGATACACTTGAGTGAAAAATTTATATCCCTACGCGTTCTGGTTCTCATCTACACAGAGCAGGAACTGATGTTTTTCTAAAACAACACAAAACAAATTAAAATATACTGCAAAAGCATTTTTCTTTAACATAATTATGTCATCCCAGCTATTAAAAATGGTTCCTCTACTAAATATGGGTAAAGTCTGGCCAAGAGAGAATAACATTAATATTTTCATAACTGTCCCGCAAAAGATAAGAGAATAGATAATGTATACATCTCTCTCTCTCTCTCTCATATCCCGGCGCCATAGTCTAGATCAATTTTATCTTTATGTATTGATTTTCCATTTAACTGCAGGTCATGCAAATACTGTAATGTTCATTTGATCGAAATACGGTTCACGCACTCACATCTGGGACCCAGCCAATCAGAATGTGTTGTACCGTGTTATCAGTATAATATCCAGTCCAATCAGGCTATAGCACCATACAGCGGAAGGAGCGTGTTGTTCAAGACATTCTGTTTCACCAAGGCAAATCGGTATATACTTTGAACGTCCCCTCTGATTTCATTTGCATATAATAATACGTTATTTACCACTGAGCTTCATGTGAGTACGTTTCACCCACCCTGTTGCTATTTTTGTTCTTAAGGGCCCCTGCGGATAACATGACGTTGAATGCACTACAGTTTTCCAAGAAATGAAACATTTTGCATCCGCATCGCTACAGAATGTCCACAGGTTCGGCCTTTTATCTATCCCCAGAACCACACCAATTTCTTAATAAAATTGGGGCATGTAATCTTAATTCCTTCCACCCCAGCTGGTTGCTCCCACCCGAACCCCGTCGTCCATTCTTCATCATCAACTTACTGTCCACTCGATACGCCCCCCCCCCTCCCCCAATCCCCCCGGGGTGTCATACTCATTTAAATTTACTCCCCTTCCACTTGCGTTCATTATAATTTTCCCAATGTGAGCCAAAAAGGACGTCCAAACACGGGTGCTATGTCTAATCTGTTGAATGGATAGGTATGGTGAGTTCTATAGCTCTAGCTGTGACGTTTTGTGGTGGGTCTGAGAGAGATAGGGTGCACATCGCTTAGTTTTTCCGACCTCAATAGCCATTTCAGGCTGAACCATGTTGTTGTGCACGCCCCAGGCCTTGACCAATCATATCCAAGAACTAAGTAGTTCATTAACACTGAAGGCGTGCTGATAAAACCGTGTTTATAGAGTGAAGCCAAAATCTGACGCTCTAAAGTGTCATCCCAGTATGCTTCCTAGTTGGGACAAGGGCACACAAGCTGAGCACCTCCTTGAAACAAATGGCTCTACTGTACCAACACTAACTTGTAGGTTTCACCCACGTGTTAATTTTCAACACCTAAATGATGGAAGTGCTTGGCCTTGGAAATATCACGCGTGTTTGCGGGGGGCAAAGGGTTTTGGCAGTGTGAAGTATCTATAATTATATTCATAACGTGGAGAAAGTAATATTTGGGAATACAACCTTGTATCAAGACCAGTTTATTTAAGTAACTTATGAGACGCTGCTAACTGAAGCTAACGGCATCGCCTTGGACAGTGTGAAGCATTATATTGGTCGGGTGGTGAAAGTAATATGTATATTTAGGAAAACAACCTTGTTTCAAGACCAGTTTAATGAAGTAACGTTAGACGCTACTGAGTGAAATGACAACATTATAATACAAACATTGATTTGGTCATGCGGCTAGCGACTGTAAAAGAATGAGGCCTACATTCCAATCCTTATAACCTGTTCTGTCTCCATAATTATAGTGCAGAGCGTTTTGAGTTTCGTGGAATGTTATATTGAAAGTGCTTTATGGAGATAGTCTGGAGTCAAACCAAGTGATTGAAAATGGACATTCAGGTTATGTGCTTGATTCATGCATGGGCTCCTGGCTCACTTCTCCACTGAGCTGTGGTTGGAAACCCTATCTATAGAAAACTGGCTGATTCATTCAATGTCCTGTTAATGGAGTGTGAGTGAGTCGATACTAGGAGAAACCGGATACCTACACGACTACATTAGTGCCCAGTGTCATTACCGGTGTTTTCCTTGTAGGTTTTGTAATACTTCTGACTGGTCACGTGACAAACGGTTTGTAGTAGACAACCAACAGTTTGGGGTTTCCGTTTTTGATGGTACTTCAAAACAAGGCATTTTCAAGTTTTAAAGCAAGTAGAGTGACGATAAGAATGAGGAGAGGAAACTAGCGTATGAGACACACACAGAGAGAGAGAGAGAGAGAGAAAGAGAAAGAGAGAATGAGAAAGAGAGAGAGAGAGGGGGGAGAGAGACAGAGAACGAGAGAGAGAGGGGGGAGAGAGACAGAGAACGAGAGAGAGAGGGAGGAGTACGACAAAGAGGGAGTGACAAGATGGTAAGAGAGAGAATGAGAGAGAGATAGAGAAATAGAGAAAGAGAGACAGAGAGAGAGGGAGAAGTACGAGAAAGAGGGAGTGACAAGATGGTAAGAGAGTGAGAGAGAGAGAAATAGAGAGAGAGAGAGAGAGAGAGAGAGAGCGAGAGAGAGAGAGAGAGAGAGAGAGAGAGAGAGAGAGCGTTTGACAAACAGACAGACAGTCAGCTGAAGGTGACGATGTCAAGTAAGAGACGGTGAACAGAGAATGTGCTAACAAATCTCAGAAAGAATGAACAAACTCACTAGGACATTTTCACCATCGTTGACAATGGCCGAAAAGCAAAAGACCATCACAACATTTTATCCATTATCCACCGATACTCGGCTTTGTTTTCCCATGTTATGCTGCCCAAAGCATGTCTTGGTATTACCGTAAACCTTTCAAAACCGTCCGAAATGCCCTACAACTACTTCTTGTCCAGGTAGTGGAAGGAACACAGAGAATAGCCTTCACCACAGACAGATACAAGAGCATGAAGGAAGGGGAAAAGGTGACTTATGGTGCATCAAAAACAAAAAAATCTATTTCTGTCCTCTTTTCCCAGTTTCAAAAGTTTGTACCGCGCTGTAGCTTGTGTTATCTGTCTGACATCTGCGCTGCATCATGGTTTTGACTGCGGTATGGCCCGACCACGACAACTGCTATCTGCCCACATCTCAGCAGTTATCTGTACGCCACATCGGCTCTGTAAACATCAATATAGCATTCCTGTCTCAAGACGATCCACGGCTTTTTTCCCTAGTTATCTTTGGCCAGTTCAAAGTTTCTTGGTGTTTGATGTGACAAATCTTTCGAATGTCTCTCTCCCTAAGTCGGAAGGCTGAGAAAGGGTTCCTAGCCAGGATTTACTGTAAGCAGTGTCAAGTCTTCGGCTTAAATGATTAAAATCTGGGCACTCTTTCTTTTTCAAATTCCATCTGTTTGCACCAGATCAAACGCTTGGAGTTTGTTTCTGATCTTGGCCTTGATTGAATCTTCACAAGGCAAAACTGTCGCCGTCATTTGTGAAGTAGTCCTTGTCCACGGTGACGGTAGAGCGTATTTTACTATACAGACCCCGTCGTCTTTGAGCGCCAACAGATCCTAGCAAAGGTTTATGTCGCTGGTTGGCTTTGGAGTCTAGAAAGAAATATTCCACCAAGCTGAGAAAATGTGTTTCAAATTTTCTTTTCTCAAGAATTAAGTTTTCTCCCACGATGGAGTGTCCATGATTATTCTGACTGCCCCGTCCTTTCTCTTTCTCTCTCTCTCTCTGTAACTGTTGATTAACTCAACGTATGGTTAGTCCTTATGTCTACTCTTGCCTCAGACCATTTCGAGGTTGCCTGTCCGGCAGAATGTCTGTTCAAAGTGGACACTCTTTTCTGCCTTTGTGATTAGATCTAGTTGCCTTTTTATTTCCTTCCTGTCAATTGTTTCACTTGCGGTGACTGGCTGATATAGCGGACACCAATACTGTAATTAGATACACTACGTTACCTACACCAGGGCTCAGGTACACTTCCATAGTCCTTATTAACAAACGAGCTCTGTCGAGATATTATGGGTGACACTAAATCATGACCAGCTCACTCCTCAAGACTCCTAAACCTCTATCAGCACTATTTTATTCTCTTACAAAGTCGAAGGTGCAAAATTATTAAATAACAAATCTTGTCTAACAAATGAAAAGTGGCTAAAATATACGGGAGAGGCTCATTTTTTCTGCTGAAATCAGGAGTTTGTATATCAAGAAAGCCCACCATACGTTCCAATCCTTCCTTAAAAAC
The DNA here is from genome assembly GCA_963931925.1 of Onchidella celtica. NCBI lineage: Eukaryota > Metazoa > Mollusca > Gastropoda > Systellommatophora > Onchidiidae > Onchidella > Onchidella celtica. Next base: position 13,598,856 of record OZ007574.1, read on the forward strand.
GAACAGCTAGATATAAACATATAATGGTTCGCACCTTCCAATAAGAATGTAATTTTTCAAAGTGTGAACGATCACAAAGCTATATTGACATCTAATAAATCACCCTAGAAAGGAAAAAAAAATGTATTCATGATGTTAAAACACATATTTCCTAATAGAAAAAAGGCATGCAGTGGCGCCGTAGCTCTTGTCTTGCATTGTCACCACTCTATTGTATTCTGCCGCTGGCTAAAGGGGTGAATGGTTCATGACCGACGATAACAAAACGCTCTGAGCAGGATCATATCTGACTTCCCTGCGAGGAGATTACAGTCCATAATAACAAGCAATTATACAGTCCTTTGTGTTGGATATAACATTTGGCGCCTCAAGGCACAACAGACAGGCACACACAAATTGCCGTGTATTATATCATAACTTCTGGGCTGGTGTACTCGTAACTGTGGTCTATTTTTAGGCTTGAGTGCCAAGCAAAATTGATGCTGCCGTTGGGATTGGGAGAGATGAATCACCATGTGTCTGCTTCCATTCGTTCTATTGGCTGAAGATTCTTCAGCTCCCAGCTTTCAAATACTGGTTTCTCATACGGGTACACAGGCAACTTCCTGTACCATTATTAATATTATGCCCTACGTGATTCTCCAGAGTTTATGTGAGACTCTTGGTATTGGGATTTCGTGTTTTCAAACCTTGCCTTGTCTCTGAGATGCTCCCGTGGTAAAGACAATGTCATAAAACATTTCCCAGGACAATTTACGCGAACAACAGTGCCTGGTCCGTGCAATTGAAAACATTCCGAGTCCAACGACAAAATTATTTGAAATCTGAAACTATATTGATTGCCATTTTACAATTAGATTTAATTACCTTCGATGACTGATTCGTTCTTAATGTTACTGTTTGGGTGTCGACGCATAGGTTGCTCTGGTCTCCTCCTTCATTACAACAATAATTTCTGATATAAATAAAAAACAACAACAACTGGGCACTGATTTAAGGATCAACATGTTATTGGCATCAAGAACCTTCCTTTTCTTTTCACATCCCTCTCCCCCTCTTTCCAGAATGGCTGGCCAGTAGTCTATAGAACCAACAAATACACAGCGCACACTTTTGTGTACCTTTTCTTGCTGTGCAGTTTGGCCTACGACAGTTGGCACTTGAGAGTCCAAACTAATTGCCGTGCCCACTGCCAATGCAAATCTACAAAGGACACTCACAATGGCACGATAGCAGCATGATGTAACTCACTGGGAACAGATCCATGTCTGTACTGGCTGAAGGGACTATGAACGACGTCATTGTGAAAGACGTGAGAGTGCAAGCGGAGACTTCGTGGATCTTCCTTCACTTTGAACAAGAAGGTGAGAGGTGATCGTGAACAGAAAGGCTTAGTACTATGAATTATGGTACTGTAGTCTCAAAAAGTTAAACTGGGATCTTATGCAAAAGATATTTTCGTGAACGATACAGCCTACTCTGGAAACGTCAACTCTTCCAAAATGCCTCATCCTGTCCACTGTGTACTGGATCAATGCAATATGCTGTCATTCTGATTTTATGCACACCTACACATTTTGCTTTGGCGAGTCCAAATGTACTTGGGCGTAATGCAGAGCTAACCCCTTCAAATATGTAAGTAAATTATTGGCGTCAGCCATAGCAATCGTCACAAAGGACAACTAAACAGTGGACAGCAGGGAGACTAATGCTGGAAGACGTGCGAAATGAACACAAGCATATATGCAGTCATTATCACGAAGTATGGGCACACCCGCTATTGTTACGCCATTAACACGGGATAATAATACATTAATCGTGGGAATTGTTATCTGCCTGACGTCCTGGTATTGTAACAGGTTGTCTGCAGGATGGATAAGTTCGGAAAAATAATGGAAACTATGATATAATTGATTGTGGTATAATCCCTGTATATAGGCAAACTAAAAATATAACACGTGAAGGTGCTCGTCATCCTTCCTGGGCTGATGATACAGAAGGGAGGTAAGTCTTCTTTTTTTTTTCCCACCAGACACCCCCCCCCCCCCACCCCCACTTTCCCAAAGCTAACTAAGGTGTTAGGACCGACGACAGCTTGTCCAGTGTGTTGAAACTGTTGTCTGTACCAAAGTTAGTCCTTTCTGGTACATATTTTTTTGTAATGAAAATAATTCAGAAATCCCTTTCAACCAAAGACAAGCAAGTCTTCAGAAGTCTCTAGCGCTGCATACCTGCCACATTCTGACTGACATTAAGCGTTCAACTCTCAACAAATTTGAGCTGGATGCCGAGCGGTGTAATATGCCCATTTAAAAAGGCTGTACAAACTTTTGAAACAGGAAAAATGAGACAGAAACAGATTTTTTTGATTGAAAGCACAGCATGAAAAATTCTTTATTTTCGTTAACTAAAGGTGTGATTGTTGGAAAGGGTGAAATTCTCACCAGTGCTAAACCGTTGATTTCGCCAAACGAAGTTTCTTAACCGGTGCTAGGGGTGCTGGGGGTGGGGGGTCGTGTGTGTGCAAACCAACTAGGCTAAGGGTGAAATAACCCCGTAAAATGGAATTTGTGATCCCAGTGAGTTTTGAACACAAGGGCAGAGAGTTCTTGCGATCGTAAAAGAGCAGGTGGGGTAGGCTGGAAGTGAAATCCACCCATAAAACAAGTACAGGCAGGACTATCTATCTATGACAGATCAGAGTCATGAGTCATTATCAAGCGAAGACAAAAAAAAAAAAAATGGTAGGAATAACTAAGGATTTAAGAGGCGGCCACAATCTACATTAAGGAGAAAAAATGGGTTTACCAGAAGGGCACAATGAAAAATACATGCTCAAAGAGGAAGAGCAGGATCAAACAGTAGTGGCTGACAAGTTAGCCTGTATACTTATGTCATTTCAGCCTAGATCCACTGACAAGTTAGCCTGTATACTTATGTCATTTCAGCCTAGATCCACTGACAAGTTAGCCTGTATACTTATGTCATTTCAGCCTAGATCCACTGATAAGAATTGACACAATACAAGATAAGCATTAGTCATTTTCCTATAGTTGCCCTCAACTACACAAACAATCACACCTGATTGGGGTGTTGACATTTCATCCGGAACAAGTATGCATATATGTCTGTGGCGCCAATGAGCTGATGGGTACGACGATGATATCATTGCAAAAGAAAAAATGAAAAATGTGTTTGAAAACACAATTAATTCAACTGAAATTGACAATGCCCCCTAGTTGTGCCCCCCCCCCCTTTTTTTCAATGCAACAAATCCTGATTACATTGTCTTGAATGTCATTCCATAATTATAATATTTGGACGGGGGGAGGGTGTACTTGTGTAATATCATATTCGGACTGTATGTGTGTGTATGGCTACTTCTGTAACTTTGAAATTATACTGGAGGTTCATAACCAAGAGGGTTCAAATATAATGCCATACCGGCATAAGTAATGTATCTGTCAAGTTTCAGTCCTGCCTACGTTGAAACTCTCGTATTGCAACCATTGAATAGGAAAAATACATGAACCTAAGAAAGTCAAGTGGACAGGGCGGATGATAACTATATCGAGGGGTATTCGCCATTCTGTTATATACATTTTGCTGATTTTGAGGTTTTGTCATGAAAGTGGTCCTCTCACTCATAATTTTATTATGTACAAGTGTCATACCAATCTGTCAAAAACTTTTTCAGATATGTGTTTGTGACGTAATATTGTATGCGTTTTGGTCCTTTTCCCGCCCTACTTTCAGTCCTCATTTTCACGAAAGGCCAAAAATGCACATTACAACAATATGAAAAACACCCGACGTTTACATCACACACGGGGGAGATACAATCCTACCTAGCATTATACTGGGCAGCTGTTTTACAGTGGTAAAAGTCACAGCCGTGGTGAAGTCAGTTGTAGCACCCGACCCATGGCAAACATGACGTCATTATCTTACTCCACGCCAATGCAAACAGTAAATTAATATTTATCTGTTTCCCCTCCCCCCTATTTTTTTTTCCGACAAACAAATGAAAACAAATACTTAAAAGAGAAATTTAACATAAACAAACCTTCGGACATTCAAAAACAAAATAAGTAATTGCGTCATCCCTTTGAGAACCAAAAAAAACAACAAAAACGCAGTTTTGGTATTATAATTTGTTTTTAAAAAAAAACAAAAAAACAACTCTCCACTTACAAAAGATCCACAGATATTAAACTTCATTTAAATTTTTATTCCGGAAAAAACAAAAAAAAAAACATGCACAGATGTTAAGGCAGAAAATGATCCGTGACGTCGACAGGTTTTCAATGTGGGAACCGCCCACTACTGCACAGTACATGGCAAGCAGTACATGTATCACTTTCAAAAGTTGTAAACAAAACCAGTGGTATAACTAGTTAGTGACAACTGATATGAAATTCTTGCTGATCAAAGCAAAACAGACAGAGAGAAACAGTGTAAAAATCATCGATTTTTCTCGGTGCATCTGATCAAGTTTATCAATCTGATTTCCATTGATCTATCAGGCGTCGTAATAAAACATTCACTACGAGGCTGTGCGAGGAAGTAGAATAGAGTTAAAAAAAAACGTTCTGCTCAGAACTTTCTAGGGGGGAAAAGGAAGGGGATATAATAAATGAATTAACCCCGTGAAAACTTAACCCATTTGTATATATTGAAAAGGACATCAACATGCAGAAGAGTGAGAACGACAACAACAGCAATTTAGACCAGCATCATTACCCCTCACCCCCAACCACGGCAAAAAGCAGCCTCAGCAACAACAGTTACTGTTTCATGAAAACAGCCTTTGCGTTATCTTTCATGTGGATTACAATAGCAGTTACTTTATCATTAGGAAACGGTCACTGACGTAAGAACTAACGTAACAAATGAAAACTGCACCATCATGACTAACCAGTGATGAATTCAAAACACTGGATCTCCAGTTCCTGTTATTATCAAAACCATGTTTGACAGGGCAGGCACCACTAATTAACGCTACAGACACTCTTCACTTTTGCCCAGAATGGGAAACGCACAAAACTTGTTAGCCTTTTAAAAAAAAAAAAAAAAGTCTGAACACAGGACAATAAATTAATACGAAGATAGTTCGTGTGTGTGTGTGTCCCCCCCATCCCTGCTCACCTCCTCCCACTCTGTGTGTGTGTCCCCTTCTCTGCACACCTCTTCCCACTCTGTGTGTGTGTCCCCTTCTCTGCACACCTCCTCCCACTCTGTGTGTCCCCTTCTCTGCACACCTCTTCCCACTCTGTGTGTGTGTGTCCCCTTCCCTGCACACCTCTTCCCACTCTGTGTGTGTGTCCCCTTCCCTGCACACCTCCTCCCACTCTGTGTGTGTGTCCCCTTCCCTGCACACCTCCTCCCACTCTGTGTGTGTGTCCCCTTCCCTGCACACTTCCTCCCACTCTGTGTGTGTGTCCCCTTCCCTGCACACCTCCTCCCACTCTGTGTGTCCCCTTCCCTGCACACCTCCTCCCACTCTGTGTGTGTGTCCCCTTCTCTGCACACCTCCTCCCACTCTGTGTGTGTGTCCCCTTCCCTGCACACCTCCTCCCACTCTGTGTGTGTGTCCCCTTCCCTGCACACCTCCTCCCACTCTGTGTGTGTGTCCCCTTCCCTGCACACCCCCTCCCACTCTGTGTGTGTGTCCCCTTCTCTGCACACCTCCTCCCACTCTGTGTGTGTGTCCCCTTCCCTGCACACCTCCTCCCACTCTGTGTGTGTGTCCCCTTCCCTGCACACCTCCTCCCACTCTGTGTGTGTGTCCCCTTCTCTGCACACCTCCTCCCACTCTGTGTGTGTGTCCCCTTCCCTGCACACCTCCTCCCACTCTGTGTGTGTGTCCCCTTCCCTGCACACCTCCTCCCACTCTGTGTGTGTGTCCCCTTCCCTGCACACCTCCTCCCACTCTGTGTGTGTGTCCCCTTCTCTGCACACCTCCTCCCACTCTGTGTGTGTGTCCCCTTCTCTGCACACCTCCTCCCACTCTGTGTGTGTGTCCCCTTCCCTGCACACCTCCTCCCACTCTGTGTGTGTGTCCCCTTTCCTGCACACCTCCTCCCACTCTGTGTGTGTGTCCCCTTCCCTGCACACCTCCTCCCACTCTGTGTGTGTGTGTCCCCTTCCCTGCACACCTCCTCCCACTCTGTGTGTGTGTCCACTTCCCTGCACACCTCCTCCCACTCTGTGTGTGTGTCCCCTTCCCTGCACACCTCCTCCACCCCCAAATTCCCTGGCCACTCCATCAACAAAAGATGACAAAGAACCGCTACAATGACAGACTAAAGTCCCTCTCAGCCCCTACATAAGATAAACCCTCTCAGTCACACAGCAGCGGTTCTCATCAACCGAAACATCCGGGGTGAAGGTGGGCAAACGCACTTGGAATGCAAGAGCATGGACATAGATCGTAAACAATGGCAATGGAGTCACAATTAATCAACCTATACCATTTTATGGGGACAATATTTTACCTTCTATTGCGCTACCAGACCTTGCTACATTGCTATCGTTGCCTTTGTCACCATTGTATTGAACCCTGCAGAGTTTTCCCCATTCAAGCTTCACGCATGTTAGCTCCACAGCAGCCTGAGATTTCCATCCACCGTCTGACTACCAGCCAACCTGATTTTACTGACAAACTTCAGTCTAGTTCATAAATGCCAAAAGTGTACAGTTTATAGTATGTGTTTTGAAGTCCAAAGTGTATGATTCATTATGCAGTCGACAAACTCCTGAAAATCACGGGTGCATTTGTGAATATTGTCTCCATAGAGAAAAACCCAAATGAAAGAGAATAACGTACATTTCAGTTTTTTCTTTTGACATTAAACACTAATTGCAACGCTTCAAACGAAGTAACTCTTGGAAACGGTGGATGGAAATAAAGGAGATACCCCAGGTAGACAATTAAAAATGACTGTAGGAAATCAAGTAAAGGGTGGGGGGGGGGGGATATAGTAAGTATTATACATGGCAAAGGAAGAGATTTAACAAAAAGCATTTCGTAGAAACAAAAAATATTGGAAATATTTGCGTTCTTGGTCAGTATGTTAGACAAAGACACAAATTCTAGCTCATTCTAGACAATTGGAAATACCCTAGACTTTGATCTGTAACGGACGAGTTCAAAGTCTCGCTAGTCTTGCCTGACAAGAGGACGTATTACTTCACAACCCCTGAGTCAGGGACACTGCCACTCCTAGTCTGCCCACCGGCACCAGCCAACACGAGCATTTACTGAGGTTATCACTGAGCCAGCAACAGCAACGGTACCGTTGCAACGTGTGCCCTACCCACCAACTGACGCGGTGATATCACGTCCAGCTTGCTACCAACACCAACACAAAAGCAAATCTTCCACACCTACTAGTACAGCACGGCTACCCCGAAAAGTGACCTAAGAAAAGGTCAACAGCAGCGCTCACATAGGCACAACTGGGCCAAGTCGATGTAATCCACGCCATTGACCTAGACTAGTTGTTTCCTCAGTGTCCTCGATTTCAGATTAATGTAATAACGCAGTGCCCCTTATAACGTAGTGATTCATAACACTGGAATGTGTTCCCCCTTTCTGATTTTTTTTCTTTCACCGTTTTATTACCCACCCCCCAACAATCTATAAAAAGGGATTCTCAAATTACGCCATTTATCGCTTTGCTAGGTCCCTTAATCTACCATGACCCCCATACCCACCTCCTCTTAACCCAACTGCCTACAGCCCCCCCCTACGCTAGAATATAATAATTAAAATATATATATATATTACGCTTCAGATGGTTACTCATGTAACACTTAACTAAATATAGGCTGTTGGTTGGGACTTTCCTGAAGGTGAGATATTTTGGGCTGGGGACATCAGGCCATGGGAAGATATATGCTTTAGTGCCCTGGTGTTTGAACTTGGGTAATGGGGTCTGTCGGGTTAAATTGGGTTTTTAAATGCATGGCTTGTGCATATGCACAAGTGATCCACAATCATGGATTCATTTCATCATCTTGCACATTTCATAGCTAACTGGTAATGCCTCATTGAGCTCCTGTATGGTTTGTACAGCAAGAGAGAGAGAGAAAGATGGGGCGCGCGAGCGAGAGAGAGAGAGAGAGAGATAGAGAGGGGGCGAGAGAGAGAGAGGGGGGGTTGGAGGAGAGAGAGAGAGAGAGAGAGAGAGAGAGAGAGAGAGAGAGAGAGAGAGAGAGAGAGAGAGAGAGAGAGAGAGAGAGAATTTCATTATAAAGCGCGTTCGGCACTTGTTGAGTGGAGACATGCTCTGTATAATTATATAAATTTACTCCATTATTATTATTGTTGTTATCATTCTGTGGCAACAATCACCTCCCTGGTACAGAAAGAGAACCGCCTTTGTGTTTGCATTGTCAACAAAGAAAAACAACAATAAACAACAACAAGAAAAAGCTTTCAAAGCGCCCACAATACAACTGACAAAGATAAAGTGGGGGTTGACCAAATAAACGGAATGGGTGAGTCATTGAAAACAATGAAAACCACACAAGGAAGCTACTGACTAACAATCTGAAGTGGATTTAAAAAATAAAAAAAGTCCAAATCCCCGAGACCCAGAATTAGAAAACATTCGAAGAATAAAGTAAAAAATGGGAAAAAAAAAAAGGTTGTATGTTTTGACTTTGCTTATAGCCCTGCTGCGACCCCAGTTTTTCTGTGGTTTTTATGATATTTCGAAGAATAAAGGCACTCTTTAATTAACTCAATGCACAGACTAGGTATTTTAAACGACATGCTCTTTTGATTGTAAACTATTACTCCACTTTATAATAGAGAACACCTGTACCATTACACAGCAAGTTTAGTCTTCTACACCTACATACAACTAATACGAGTGGCCAACAATGTCTAAAAATGAATCATACATTCCCTACTACCACTTCTCGAGATGGTAACCTCGTCTATTCACCTCGCACACACCTACACGTGAACACAAAGAGGTGCTCTAGACCTCAATGGTGTACGCGTCACGAAACTGGAATAAAAGTTAGAAAACTTTTTACAGCCGTCCCTGTGTTTGCATACAACGCCGTGCTTATTAACCTGAAACGCAAGCTTTTTATGTACCGCTTCAAAGGGTGCATTCTATTCCCACGTTTTTGCCGCTTCGGTGAAATTGAAGACATGACATTGGAAAGATGATTATGTGAAATAAATGAGGTTGAAAATAGAAGAAAGTGAAAAGCGGATTACAGATTCCTGACACTGAAAGAGCTACCAATTTGGTCGAAGGTCTAGATCAGGTTTCTCTTGTCGTGGTCGTGTCTATCTTTAGGAGAACCCGACTGGTAATGAGCCAATCGCCAATTGGTCGGGTTTAAAGACGTGGGTGATTCTCTCTCCCCCCCCCCCCCCCAACATCTAAAAAGAAAAGAGTTTTGGGAAAATTGAGATTAAAGAGCTTTGTCCTTTGGCAAATGCCTACAGATCTCATTTATTTTCTGATGGAAATACCCAAACTTGTGGACTGGAAACGAAACTTCTCTCCGAGTTAGGAGAACGCCCACTTTTCATGTACACAACGAAATCCATCCGAAATTCCGAAAAATCTGTGATACATCCAGTCCTTGCTTTTAAAATCGACCAATCATAAAATTATAGTCAGTGGTTAGCTGCCCTCGTTACTCTCAAATCTGGCTTGAGTGTCGACAAAATATTCAGTTGCTGCCATTCGCGTTGGTTCCCTTCTCATGCAACTAATAATTATGTTCATTTGACAGCAAATATGTGTTGGCATCGTTTTTTGTTTTTTTTTGCCCTTTAAATCCGTCAGTTATCTCCTAATCCACACTCTCTCCTCTCTCAAACCATCATGAGGTTGGAATAAAGATGAAACGAACAGCAACAGTCAGTGACTATGTTTTTGCTTGAAAGTAGACCTCAATTAAAAGTCAAAAACCAAAAGGTGCTACTACTGCTAGGTGCAAAGTTCATATTGGTGAGAAAAATGAAGTTTTTCGCCGTGGTTACTTGAAGTGAGTGCGTGTGTGTGTTTGTTTGTTTGTTTGTTTTTTAAAGCTCAGGCGCCTTCGATTTCCAAAATTCTGAAGAAAAAGGACGGACTCAACACTAACTTTCCCAAGGGCCACATACTGCTGTTTTGATTTTCAACTCTTCACAGTCATGCAGTGAGTACAAAGAGAGAACATAGTTCTGGACCACATTTTACTCAAGACAATTTAACAGTCCTATCCACATCCATTTGACTTTGTTAAGTTCTGACACCAGCGGTTGGCCATTGGAGGTACTTACGTCTGTTTCTGTAGCGATGACGTGTCGTTTACGCCTGGGGAGGACGGTGTGGTGGGAGGTGGAGGGGCTGTGGTGGCTGTGGGAATCTGTGGACGAGGCAAAGTCGAATCAGTGATGAGGTCACACGATACATAGATCTAAAAATAGCACTATAAATCTGTAGACGAGAGAAAGTCTCAGTGGTAAGGTTACATAATACACAGATCTAAAAAATAATACTATAAATCCGAGGACGAGAGAAAGTCGAATCACTGATAAGATCACTTGATACTATCTAAAAATAGAACTACAGAGATGATCACAGCATAGTCGATATTAGCAAATGAAAGGATCCACAGAACACGTAAGTAACTCCAGACAAAATATAAAGTTAACTCTAATACACCCCCCCCCCCTCCCCAAACGACCACAAACCCACGAAAAAGTGTAAAGAACGAGTCGGTTTCTGGCACAGCAATAAATAATAAATGAAAAGTTTTTAAAAATGTTTCCAAATGAAAAAGGAAACGAACAACAAAAAAAAAAAAATCCAATTTTACGTAATTACGATGTCCATAAATGCCAGGCAATGTCTGTGTGTGGTAATGGAAATCTGATCTCCAGACTTTTCTAATACCTCGCCTTTCAACCTTGTCCTGTACTGAGATCCACTGGAGAGAGGAAATGTCTGACACACGTCAAGCAGATAATCAGTATGATCCCTGCCCTAATCAATACATCAGACTATCGTGGAATCAACAGAACATCATATACACAAAGACTTAATAATGTACTGTGCCGCATTTAGTTACTAGACAGTTAAGAGTCAAGATTTTGTAAGATCTTCTCCTTTCTACACGAGACTGAAACAAAGCACGTCTTTGTGAAGTTTCCATCACTTAATGCTCATGAGAAGAACTGCATTAGTGGCTGGATCATGATCATCAGGTTTGATGAATTAGTTTTTTGTTTTTTTTTTCGTGCCTTATTCGTTGCACCCAAGCACCATTTTTGAGTAAATAAATAAATAAATAAATAAATAACTTTCATGTAGGATAAAAAACGTTGACGGTAATTCCAGCTTCTCTCAACGAAATGACATGTGAGACGGTGAGAAAAATACACTAACAATAAATTTAAGCTAAAATCTAATGATGGGGACACGAAAAAAAAAGGAATGTCTTGACGAGATTATAATGTACTCCCAAATAAAAATCCTTGCAGCCTAAAAGACCTTAAATTTATAAAAGACAAATATGCTTTGATCACTGTCCTGCTTTCTGACGTTGTCATCCTTGACTCCTCTCACTGTAACATAAAACATGAGTGAGTACGAGACAATATGAGATCGTACAAGATTACAAAGTTCATCATTCCAGTCCTCTCAAGCGTCACATTCTTCCCTCCAATTTTAAATTAATTCAGTATTGTATAAATCTCGAGCAATCAAGCATGCATACCAATATTATTAAACAATACCTATGGATGAAACTACAAGTTTTGGAGCTATCGGTGTCCCTGTTTCGATACTGATTATGAAATTAATTGTTATAATCTTTTATGTAGAAAATGACACACTGGTGTAAATTTACACGCAAATTATTGCGCCTTTAGCCACATTATGTCTACTCCGTGGAGATGTCGAGGAAAGGAAGGTAGAACGAAGGTAACTGGTAAACGATACATTCATCCTTATAAGTACTACAGAATGGCAGTACTGATAATAGTACTGATTTCCTAACAGCCAAGGCGGCAATTAGAACGTTAACGTATGACAAGAAATCTGGCGTAATAAGTCAACGATACATTGGTTTCTCGAGTAGCCACGAATGTCACTTGACGTGACAATCACACCTTTCGGTACAGTCTGTAGACCTAGCAAAGACTCAAAATGACCACAGCACATGCAGTGATAACGACAGGGGGTGTTTAAACAAACAGAGGGGACAAGATAGGACTTGGTGGACTACCTGGCGCTTCCGCGGCAGGTCTCCTTGCGTTAGAGACTGACAAAGTGACTTTGCCTGTACTAACCAGGACAGGTTCATCTCATTATGTTGACCTATCAGCTGTCTCTCCCAAACACAGCAAAGCAAGGCATTTTTACGCCCTGAGACAGACTAGGCATAGTTTCCAAGCAAATAGGAAGTTTATGAACTACGATGGCGTGACATTCAGCATTTATAAATGAGTTCAATATTGTTCAACTGACGGACGTCACAGTAAAAAGTTGAATTTGTTCACTTTAAGTTAAAACGGGATCAATCCACGTTATCCAGTGATTACATTCCAAAGGGTTTGTACAGTCAAAGCATCCATGTGTCTGCAAATGATCTGGACGACAATAAGAAGAAGAAAAAAAGTTCGGTTATCGTGACGGGAAAAATTGGCCAGAATGCTCAAGTCATGAGTCTGGCTTATATCGGTGACATGTTTCTTCGCCCTGCCTGTCTAGACCAACTCACTCTTCATAGCCTCGATCAGTGATTGAAGATAGATCGTCATACAGACCATCAGGTCGCTCATTTAATCGAAAGGGATTTGTATGTTATCAAGACGACTTTGGAAAGTAATTGGTTTTCATCATTTGCAGTTTCAGACCGGCGGGGGAGCCTGCAGAGAAATCCATGGTGGGGGGGGGGGGGGTTCTTTAAAGGCATGGGTTTGGGTTTCTGCCACTGTAGTTTGGTCTGCAAATACAATACCCATAAAGCAGTGCAAAAATGATCAAAACGACAATGAATATGAGTGGATGGGAACTATCACTGATTTCCCTGACAATGCGACGCGAGAAATGTCCGATCGTTTGTTACCAATAAACTTCCCGAGGCGCTCGAAACAAGTTCAGATATCCCTAATCTTATAGATGACTTTGGAAGGATTCAATAGTCCCTGCAGTGTTCCCATTAACTTCAGCGTGTTCCAAACTTAAAATTTGATTGCTATTCCTTGTCTTGATTTTTTCTTGGAAATGTGGATTTTCCATCCTCTGGTCAAATGGGTAGTGTTAATAAAGTCTCCAATTTTACAAACTCCTGGTGACTGGACGTGATCTGGACGTCCCAATTTGACACAGATACAGTTTCTGGACAGACCCATAGTGAAAAGTTGACATGCCCTGTAGAGACAACTGCCACCTTCGTAATGTTACTATACTCTACTTCACTGATCACCATTGAGCGACGTCTCAGTGGATAACAACTTCAACGCGACTGTGATGTTTCCACTTTCTCTCACTAACTTTCTTCTGACACCAGCCGTGATGGGCACGGCACAAACACACTAAATAATCGACTATCTCTCTTCTATAAGTTATAACAAACGATATCTGTATTGCTTACATATATACAATAATTATTAATTCATTCAATAATAATAGGAACATAGGCCATACAATTTCATGTGAATTTCGATGGAATGAAGTTGATGCAAATCAGTACATGCTAATTAAATGGCTTCGTAATATTCAATTTCTAGCACATTTTATAAAACACATGGGAACATTCAGCATAAGGAAACCTCTCCTTTAGGGGTGTATGGCGCTATCTGGGCACTGGTTCTTCCTCTCTACCCTGGCTTGACTGCGCAGTTAGATCAACAGGTATCGGCAGGTACCAATAGGTCGGGAAACCAAGAAGCCACGATGTCGTTAATCAAAGTACAAGAAGTTGAGAAGCCAAGAAGGTGTTGTTCTTCCTCCTCTGTAGAAAAACAATCGTAACTTCCTAATCTACTGTTGGAAGGCATGACTCCCATACTTACTCCATGACGGATATTCATCATTAATACTTTTAACCGCCGACACTGTTATAAGACAGGCTGCAGCTCCTATACTCCATAGACTCCCATATAGGCAATAGAATAAACGATCAACACAGTTTTAATGATATTTACACATTCCCCACGAAGAATAACGCTCTCTCTAACAGACCCCATCCTATAAGGTTTCGTAACACATATGTAACGGCGTTTCCGTGACTCTCTCAGAGGCAGTAGTTATACCAAAGTAAACCCACTAGATTTAGGTTCTGCAATCATGAACATTAAGTAAAATACACATACATCGTACAATTAACTTACCACTCAGCAACAGCTCAAATGCCGACAAGATACCAAAGATACCACGCTCTGACAAAGGATGTTTGCGGGTTCCCTGACCCTCCCCACTCACAAGACTAGTACAAAGTTACAGTTGCGGTTGTGGTCTCCTCTTCGGCACGAAGCTGGTGAGTGCTCTCAGCGGTCTGAAGTTGGAAGGAGCGTTCGGGGATTTATACCCAGTCAGGTAGCGTCCCAAGACGCCCACCGAGTGTGCATTAGTTATCCTAATAGCCACCCCCGTCGGCTCCACGTCAAATACTATTGAAACAGCTCTACCCCCCAAGCAATTCCCAGGTGATCTGATCGACAAGTACGGCGGTCAAGTAAACACTACCCTTTTCGGGTGTCAAAGCGCTTCAGTTGCATCGGCTACTTTCCCCCTCTGGCCTACAATAACTCTGTCTCCCCGCCGTTAGCTATCTTCCCACGCTAGCTATACCTTGCCTGTCTGTCGCCCTGTTACAATCGCCCCCACTTAAGTCGATTTTCCCTGGCAAAATCGGCTAATAAAATTATTAATCTACTGGTAATCTAGATAGAGTGTCGGCCCATAGAGCGTCTCGCCCCCTGATGTTGCTGACTCGAAAGTTATATGGTTGCAGCGCCAGGTTCCATCTAGTTACCCTCGCGTTCTTCTGGTCTTTAGTTCGCATCCAAGTTAGAGGTCGGTGGTCCGTCTCTAACACGAAGTTTCTCCCATACAGATACGCCTGCAACTTACTAACGGCGAAAACTATGGCCAGGCATTCCTTTTCAATTGTTGAGTAGTTCTTCTCCGCGGGTTTCAACTTTCTGCTCACGTATACGACTGGATACTTCGTACCCTCGTCTTCTTGAAGTAGGCAGCCACTCACTCCAAGGTTAGATGCGTCTGTCTGGAGAATCAGTTCCTTGTTCCAGTCTGGCATCCGTAGTATCGGCTCGGAACTCAAACAAATTTTTAGGGCATTGAACGCGTTCTCCTGCGCGTGTCCCCACGCGAACTTTGTGCCCTGGGACTTCTTTGTGAGGTCTGACAACGGCGCCGAGATTGCACTGTAATTTGGTACAAACTTCCGATAGTACCCCGTTAGCCCCAGGAAACTCCTCACTTGTGTCTTGGTCGTCGGTCGGTCACAGTCGACAATGGCTCGCACCTTACTCTCCTGCGGTCTTACAGTCCCCTGTCCCAGCTTATGGCCTAAGTACTCGACTTCTGTCATCCCTATTAGCGTCTTGGTAGGTCTAGCTTTTAAATTTGCCCGTCTCAGTCGCTCGAAGACATTCCGACAACGTTCCAAGTGGTCAGGCCAATTTGCACTGTGTATAAGACAGTCGTCTACAAATGCATCTACCCCTTCGCCAGCATCTTTTAATACTTTCCTCATGAGCCTGTTAAATGTGGCGGGGGATCCCTTCAACCCGAACGGCATGACCCTGTACTGGTATAGCCCAAACGGTGTGGCGAACGCCGTCAGGTGTTTATCTTCCTCGGCCATCGGAACTTGATAAAAGCCCTTTGTCAAGTCCAGCTTGGTGAAATATTTTGCCTCCGCTAGATTGGAAATAATGGCTTCTACCTCAGGCATCGGTTCGGCGTCATCGGCAGTCACAACATTTAGCCGCCTGTAGTCGTTGCAGAAACGATGTTGACCATCGGGCTTCTTAACTAATACAATTGGACTATTGTACGGGGACTCGGACGGTTCGATGATTCTGGCCGCAAGCATCTTCCCTACCTCAGCATTGACAGCTTCTCTAGTTGAGTACGGTAGTTGGTAGGGTCTTACCTTCACAGGTTTTTGATCTAGCAATGGGATTTTGTGCTTGATCAGGTCAGTGAGCCCCGGTACATCGGTAAATATATCTTTGTATTCTTCCATGAGCTCTTGCATCTGTTCTCTCTGATCCTGATCTAGCGTGTCCCCTAACTGTACATCCCTGTAGGTTTCGGTCTGTTCTAGCTTAGGCATGACTGTCTCCAGAGGCATCGAAGTCGCTTCCTCTCCTTCATCGGTCTCGTCAATTATAGCTGCAGCTATTGCCTCTGTGTTTTCCTGTTCGTCTTCCCTCTCAATATACTTCTTCAGCATATTCGCGTGATACAGTCGTCTCTTCCCCTTGACGTTCACCATGTAGTTCACTGACCCTCTCTGCTCTTCTACTTTGTAAGGCCCTTTCCAAGTCATCTGTAGTTTCGATCCGTCACTTGGGAGAAGTATGAGGACGGAATCGCCCACTTGGAATTTCCTCTGTTTGGCCCCCCTATCGTAGTATTTCTTCTGCCTGTGTTTTTCGACGCTGCTGTTCTCGGCTACGACTTTCATGGCATCCTCCAATCGTTCCCTAATATCTACCACGTATTCGTACGATGACCTCGTTTCTGACTCCGCTTCCCCAGTCCACAGATTCTTCAGTATTGCAAGTGGTCCTCTCACAGGGTGACCGAACACTAGTTCAAACGGCGAAAAACCTGTACTGGCCTGTGGGGTTTCGCGATACGCGAACAGCAGTGGACACAACATTCTGTCCCAGTCCTTGGGTCTGTCATGAGCTACTCGGCGAAGCATATTCTTCAGCACTCCGTTAAATCTTTCACACAGACCATTGGCCATCGCGTGGTAGGGCGAGCAGAATATCTGTTTCGTTTTGAGAAGTGCACTGACCTCTCTCATCAGCTCACCGGTAAACTGTGATCCCCTATCTGAAACTATTTCCTTTGGTATGCCTAACCGAGAAAATATTTCCATTAACGCTTCACTGACCTGCTCAGCTGATATCCCCCTTAAGGCTACGGCATCCGGGAAACGCGTGGCATAATCTACTAGCGTCAAAATATAACGCGATCTCCCATGTTCCGTACGCGGAAGTGGACCAACCAAATCTATGGCGACGCGCGAAAAGGGCGTGTCGATCAGGGGCGTCGGCACTAGGGGTACCTTTGTCACCCTACCTTTATTGGATGTCCTTTGACACGCGTCACACGATCGACAGAAACGACCTACGTCCGCACCTATCCCAGGCCAAAAGAACGACTGCATTATTCTGTCCTGTGTGCGCGAAATTCCTAAGTGTCCCCCGAACACTCCTTCGTGAGCTATCTTCATCAGCTCACTTCGGTACTGCTTAGGTACCAACAACTGCTCCACATCAGCACGTCCAGCCCCGGCCTTCTTTACCCGATAGTAAATTCCCTTACTCTCCTTTATGTGAGTACCTACCTCAGCCGATTGCTCCAACGTGGCTCTCTCCCTTAAAACTCTCAAAGTTTCGTCCTCTCTCTGGGCCCGGGCTATCTCACCTGGTGTGAGTTCCCCTATCTTGGCCCCTACCCTTACCTCCTCCGTTGAGTTGCCCTTGGCCTCCTCATTATCTGTGGTCTGACTCACTTTCGCACTCGCATTCTCACACTCATGCTCTTCCTTGTCAATCTCCACCTTGCGAGATCGCGTGAGTACCACACTTATCTTCTCAAGAGACGCCCCCTTTATGTTTCCTATAATCAAATCGGCCACTGGGTCTTCCACTACTAGCGCTTTGAGAAGCCCAGTATAAAATGGGGTTTCTACCCACATTTCCGCGACAGGAGCAGACCTTCTCGTCCCGTCCATCAGGACATAACTCCTGTTCTTCCCAGTTAAGCTGTTAGGAGGCAGTTTGTCCCTTTTTATAATCGCACACGTGCATCCCGTGTCACGAAGGATAGTAATCTCTTTATCCCCTATCCTCCCCTTCTCCAAAAATGGAGCGGATAAATCATTCTCCGGAACATCGTCTTCGGGCTCATGTTCTGTCGAACCTTCTAACTCAATACTCTTACCTTCCGTCTCCCAAGAAATGAAGGTCTGTGGCCCAACACTCTGCTCAGCCCCTGGTTGAGTATTCGCCCTGCCCGATGACTCCCACTGACTGTCATCGGCTTCCTCATCGCTGGTTAGTACGACTGCGGTCGTCTCTTTCTGTCTCTTCCTACAGAATCTCGCAATATGGAGAAGTGACCCACACACAAAACAACCACGCCCACTCTCACGCTGGGACTTACCTCGGTTGTCCTCGACAGTGGCAGCAGCACCCTTCTTCGTCCTGCCCTGGTCACACTGCCTACTCAGGTGATTGGGAGAGCCACAGTTGAAGCATACCGGTTTACTCACTCCTAAACCCTTACTTCTGCTCTCCTCAACCCTCTTACCTGACTTCTGCTGTTGCTCCAGCCCTCGCTTCGACTGATGAGCCTCACTATACAAGTCCGCCATCTCAACTAACTCATGCACGGACTTGGGGTCCCTCTCTTTCAAATATATGGAAAGATTACAGTCGACAATCTTCAACATCTGCTCCCTGACTAACAGATCCGTAATCCCTTCCATAGTTCTCTCTGCCTCTGAGAGGTCTACCCACCTCTCAAAATATCTCTGCAATCTCACGGACAGCTGCGTATAAGTTTCGTCCTTATCTAGACGACTCTCCCTAAACTTACGCCTATAACCCTCTGCCGTGAGGTGATACTTCTTGAACAACACCTTCTTTACCTTCTCGTAATCCCTACTGTCTTCATCGCTGAGACCGGAATAAACATCTAACGCCCTGCCAGTTAACAATGCCCCTAACATGTCTGCCCAGGTGTCTTCTTCCCAATCATTTGGCTGCGCGAGCCTTTCAAATCTTTTCAAATACGAGTCGAGATCCTCGCGCGAGTCATCAAAAATGGCAATTTTAGGTACCTTCGGGGCAGCAGATTTTCCATTCCCTTTACCATTGTGACACCCGTTTTTGGCTAGTTCCCGTTCGCATTCCATTCTCTCCCTTTCAAATTGTCTTTCCTTCTCCTTTTCTTCTCGTTCGCGCTCCTTTTCTTCTCGTTCGCGCTCCTTTTCTTCTCGTTCGATAGCCCTTTGTTCTCGGTTTTGGGCTTTCTCTTCGTCCCACCTAATTTTGAATTCCTCATCACTAATGCCTTCTTGTCTGGCAAGCTTCAGTGCGCCCAGATAGTCCATCAGCAATTGACCTGTAAACAAAGCTAACAATAAAGCGTGGATCGTAACTGTGAAGTTAACAACAATATTCCTGCAATAGCAAACAACAATTTTCTCTGTGACGAAAGATAAAATTGAACAGTCAATGCACAGGTAAAATCAGAGCATGTCGCAGGCACTAAATGTCAATCTCTCTCACTCGCCTCAGGGCAGATGACCTGTCCACACAATCACACAATAGCCCCTTGACACGACCCAGATCAAAATTAAATGTTATTTACTAGCAGGATCCCACTTCTGACACCATTGTGATGTTTCCACTTTCTCTCACTAACTTTCTTCTGACACCAGCCGTGATGGGCACGGCACAAACACACTAAATAATCGACTATCTCTCTTCTATAAGTTATAACAAACGATATCTGTATTGCTTACATATATACAATAATTATTAATTCATTCAATAATAATAGGAACATAGGCCATACAATTTCATGTGAATTTCGATGGAATGAAGTTGATGCAAATCAGTACATGCTAATTAAATGGCTTCGTAATATTCAATTTCTAGCACATTTTATAAAACACATGGGAACATTCAGCATAAGGAAACCTCTCCTTTAGGGGTGTATGGCGCTATCTGGGCACTGGTTCTTCCTCTCTACCCTGGCTTGACTGCGCAGTTAGATCAACAGGTATCGGCAGGTACCAATAGGTCGGGAAACCAAGAAGCCACGATGTCGTTAATCAAAGTACAAGAAGTTGAGAAGCCAAGAAGGTGTTGTTCTTCCTCCTCTGTAGAAAAACAATCGTAACTTCCTAATCTACTGTTGGAAGGCATGACTCCCATACTTACTCCATGACGGATATTCATCATTAATACTTTTAACCGCCGACACTGTTATAAGACAGGCTGCAGCTCCTATACTCCATAGACTCCCATATAGGCAATAGAATAAACGATCAACACAGTTTTAATGATATTTACACATTCCCCACGAAGAATAACGCTCTCTCTAACAGACCCCATCCTATAAGGTTTCGTAACACATATGTAACGGCGTTTCCGTGACTCTCTCAGAGGCAGTAGTTATACCAAAGTAAACCCACTAGATTTAGGTTCTGCAATCATGAACATTAAGTAAAATACACATACATCGTACAATTAACTTACCACTCAGCAACAGCTCAAATGCCGACAAGATACCAAAGATACCACGCTCTGACAAAGGATGTTTGCGGGTTCCCTGACCCTCCCCACTCACAAGACTAGTACAAAGTTACAGTTGCGGTTGTGGTCTCCTCTTCGGCACGAAGCTGGTGAGTGCTCTCAGCGGTCTGAAGTTGGAAGGAGCGTTCGGGGATTTATACCCAGTCAGGTAGCGTCCCAAGACGCCCACCGAGTGTGCATTAGTTATCCTAATAGCCACCCCCGTCGGCTCCACGTCAAATACTATTGAAACAGCTCTACCCCCCAAGCAATTCCCAGGTGATCTGATCGACAAGTACGGCGGTCAAGTAAACACTACCCTTTTCGGGTGTCAAAGCGCTTCAGTTGCATCGGCTACTTTCCCCCTCTGGCCTACAATAACTCTGTCTCCCCGCCGTTAGCTATCTTCCCACGCTAGCTATACCTTGCCTGTCTGTCGCCCTGTTACAGCGACCACTGAATTTTATTGTTCGCCGTCTCTGATCGTCGCAACACCCTTGAAAGTGGACATGAGTTCTGAATAATCATCTCTCGTTCCTTAAAGTGTTTACTGCTCTTGGCGGAGTTTATGGGCAGAAGAAGGAATTGATTGTGTCTGTCATGATCTGAGACAACAGAATGGCCAACTCTCAGCCTGTGAGGCAGTTCATACATATTTATACCTGGCCCGATACTGACCATTCAGTGTTGTTCAACCGCAACCAAAAGTTTACAAACCCAATAGTGTCTTACCCTAAATTAACACACCTGTATTTCATACCCAGCCCTCAAGTACTACAACTGACAGACCTCATTTTGATCTAGAATGCCTCCCCTTTTCATCCGCCTCGTAGATCAGATAAGAAAAACGAGGAAATCAAGAGAACTGATAGCGAAAAGCAAACAGACTTCAGGCATGTATCTACACTTACATCACTGCACTAGAAGTTGTCGCTACATTTCTGCGGTCCTCATACAGAAACACACAACGACAACGGGCAACCTGATAACAACATTACTGTTATTATTTATTGCGACACCAGAGAACACGAAAAAAATCACGCGTGGCGCTCACGGCTCAGTGAAGAGGGAAGAATGGAATGTTATCACTGCTCTTCAAGCACGCCAGAGTTACGGCAGTGATTCTCACCAATTTAGCAGGTCACCACTTCACCATTACACACTACTCTACGGTTATCTTCAGGAGAGCGACAGTTTTCGCTATGCGTCCAAACTGGGATTAGCTCGCACACTGAACGTTTTTTGGGGACTTTTAGGGTTAGGTTTACATACTTGGCACAAACAATCTTTTCGCTCACTAAAATGGCTAAACTTTTTCTAAATTCTAGGAACTGGCCACAGTAAAAATTTTTATTGTAAGTATTTCGGTCGCATGGTCCAAATAGAAGCCACCTACTGGGAAAAGAAAATTGTCGTGGTGTTTAAACTGCAAGCAACTGCACTCAAAATTAGCCCTAAACATTCAAGCATGTGAGAGTCAGGTCTGAAGTTTTCTTTTCTTCTTCTTTTTTTTTTTTTTGCACCTTTCATCCCCCTTTCCACCAAAAACTATGCTTAATCAGCGTCTGCCCTGCTCATGAATATGCTCTGAAGTTTAAAACAAAAGACGTCTCTGTGTGTTCCAAGAAAAGTAATGAGTGCAATGCATTCGATCAAGCGCGAACTATCCAGCACTCATTAAACTTGTGTTTACTTTTCCAACAACAAACTCCAGGCAGCAATCAATCAGGCTGTGAGCACCGCTTTCAGATGCCCATTCTAACTGGACGTGAATGGATTCCACGTGAGTGCGTCTAGCACTAACAGAGACGACCTCTTCTGTCATTGTCAGATAACAACTTATTGACGCCTCCAGAATGTCACAATAGTAATGGGTCTGACATCCTGTGACCCGCTGCATGCACCTGGCTTGATATTTGATATACCAGGAATGGCATCCTTTCCCCCAACCCACCCCCAACCCTTTACACTCTGTGACAGCAAGCTGTTGAAAGCTTTTTTTTGTTTGTTTTGTTTTGTTATGAGGACGTATGGCCGTAACAGGGACCAAAGAAAGAACGTGGCAGTTTATGTTAAAAGTGTCGGGATGATTTAGTTTAAACTGCCAACTGCTGTGTCGCAATCCTACTTCAAGATAATGAAGTACAAATTTTAGAAGATCAATTACTGAAAGAAAACATGGCAGGGAAAGGGAGTGAAGCAGAAATGAGTATGTCGAACTGTTCATGAAAATCACACTAAACACTCTTCATTGCCACCAATGTGGTGTTTTATTCTTTCTCTGTGTTGTTATTCTCTTGCACGATGTGTTAAAATTAAGTGTTAGAGCTCTGGGACAAATCGATAGCAAAGATCGATGATCTTTGATTTGGGATTTCCCCAGTATTGATTTTACCTTTCCCACTCACAGCTCAGTCTGCACACGATGATCTTCTATTGTACAATCTGTAGCCCGTTCCAGAATCTAGGAAAGGGAGACTCGTGGAAAAGTAACAAAGCAATTATTCACGGAATAACCAAGGGTGGCGGAAATACACGGAAATGATGTTTAACGAGTGTAACGCTTTTTGCTATAACCATTCCCTTCGCCCCGACCAAAGTCCCCAAAAAATCGATCGTGAGGAGGGGACCCAACTGAAAAAAAAAAATCTGTAGAGAGGGAAGAAATAGGGTAGGAGAAGTCCAGATCTCTTTTCGTGCTGACTCGATAACTCACGCCCTGACTGAGATAGATCGAGGGCAGATGAATGGGTGGAGGAGAGAGTACATTCGCCTACTGGGCAAGGTGATTTCATCTCAATAGTCATCGACTGCTGAAGACCATTGGCGCCTGGCTGCTGGGTTATGTCCGATATGACGTGACAATGCTGGTCATGATTACAACACCTGAGCTCTATTGAAACAGAAAAACTCTATACCAACGTTACTGTTGTTGACAATTAACGTTAAGACACAAACTGAATGCCAGAGAACACTCACACATATGACCAAGCAAAACGAGTACGGTTTCTGGGCTCAATGGAAAACTGTGCTACATTCTTTAAAAAAAAAACAACTTCATTTTATGTCATATCCAATGATCTGCAATGTAAATTATAGTGCAAATACATTAGTCATTAGTGCAATTCTCAACAGTTATCAAAATAGGAGCTATATCGTAAACTTTAAAAGTTCAAGGATAATCTCCAGCATCATCATTCCTAATGCTGGTCTCTGTCCATAAGGAACCCACGAAACAAAAACAAATCTTTTAATGCTCTTTTCTAAAGCAGAGGAACCACTGCTAAGACTCGATAAATTATTTGAGAATACAAAAAGCTGAACCTCTCAGTGCAATAAATGGGCGGTAAACCATAATTTTAGTAAACTCTAAAATATCCACAATACTCCTTCGTGTTCTTTTCTCTCAGGTTTCAAACAGAACAAGAAAGGCGGCCACTCACCGAGCTAAAATAAGGATGGCCAACGAGGAGTCCATCCGTGCCTAACAATGGTAAATAGGACAGCATCGCTACCCTGTTGAATTGACTTTTCTTTATACACTTATCATTTTTCACCCTTAAGTTCTCGGCTTCATTCAGCTCTTTGTTGAAACCTCGACTCAGTGAAATATGCCCCTGGCCACGACCGTCTTCACCGAAGACACCAAACTTTCAAAGACTATCACTTACTTCCGGCACCCTTATAATTTCGCTCTGTGTGTTATTTCAGAATGAGATTCACACAATAGCAGGTGAATGGTGCAATTGTTAACCAGGAACTCCTTGCCTGTGGGGAAGAAAGTATCATTATCTAGACATATTATTATCATCCAAACGTTGTCTACGCCTCCATGTGTTCAGACTATGTAGTGAACTGTACAGTGTTTAAATCCTTGCTATTTAAGTTGGGTACAACATTGTGTCTCTTCCGATAAAGACATATTTCGAACGAGGCACATCCAACTCCTTTAAATTCTGTTAGTGTTCTTTTCTCATCTTGGGGTCAATTCCTTTAATTTATATGATATAAGTTATTATAAAATTACTTTGTTTTTAATAAAATCTATATCTAATTACAAATACCTATAAATAAACACTACCAAGGAGCACGATAGGAAAAGATTTCGGCAGATGCAGACTTTAACCCTCCCATTCCAGCCAAAAACTTCATCTATGGCCATCCATAGAGACGGGGAAATCCATACCATGAAAAGCAGGTTGGGGGGGGGGGGGGGGGGTTCTTATCGGACTGGGAAATTAAAACATCCCAGTATGTCCAACACCGATGGCAGCTCCGGTTTTCTACTTATAACAATGAGGAGACTAGATTATTATGCTCATGAAATCAAAGTTAACATCAAGGCAGCAGCAGTTCAGAGACCGCCCGACTCAACGTTGTTTTCTCGGTAGATTAAGCTCATTCTGGAATGCCACTGTGAGCACTCCGGAGATTCATCTCTTTGCAAATATGCTTAACTCCTTTATCATTAAATATTTGTCCAAACAAGATGACAAGTAGGAAGAGTCGTCGTCGTCCCCCCTCCCCCAACCCCCCAATTCCCATTCCCAAACCGTGGTCTCTCTACTTGCCGCCCAATGTCTCTCCGAGCCCCACCAAGCTTCCCCTGCACTGTTTCCCACCATCCCAAATTTTCCCTCTACAGTCCACTAAAGTCTCAGCTCCATCGCCTACTACAATGGACGCCAAAGCCCATCCATTACAGGCTTTGCATTCGAAGACGCTGACATCGGGTGACCGATCTCTTATTCCTGTTTTCCATTTTGCCTTTCTTGAACATGTGACAGGCAAGAAACTCTACAAGCGGCAGCTTCTCAAAATACCGTACGGTAGTTAAAAAATGTTGAGATCCAGTACCTGTGCTGAACTTTTCCCTTCTTTTCACTCTAATCTCATGTAATAAAAGAAAACAAAAGTAAAAGCAGTCGCAGAGAGGCACACAGTTTTATCCCAGTTCTCAATACCAATGATGAGGGAATTGCACAGGTATTTACACTAGATGAAAAATGCACAATTATGGTGAGACATGAACTAATTGAAATGATTATGATTTTTTTTTAAAGAAGTCTAATGCCATTCACCTTGTCAAATCTTTTGTCTGAAGACAATGAAGGAAAAAAAAGCCTAAATTTTCCGGTAAATGTTCTCCAGATTACATGACCTTACATAAAAATGCAGGTTGAAACGTTATGATATGAATAAAGCAAGTAGTTCAATCACGTACCACTGAGATCATCATTAATTTCATTATAAGCCACCAAACTGACATAGAATCGTGGACTGTTGGAGACCTGCGTCTTGGTAAAACTCACGTAATGCTACCCAAGGAACAGTACAATTCACGGCATCTTGGGTACAACATTGTACATTCAGTCCCGGGGCTAAAGATAGCTCGGCGTCTTATTCCTCTTTCAATCAAATCATCTCTAATCAACCAGTCAATACAGGCAGACAGGGGAAAATGAAGCTGTCAGTGCGAGCGAAGGCAAAGGGTTAATTCAATCTATAGTAAACCTCTTTTCATCTTCACCTCTCAAGTCCATCATTTCGCGCTGTCAAACTGCCCTTTTTTATGAGACCGTTTAACTAGCCGTAGACATTTGTGGACTGTGAGGGTCATTATTATATATACGGTGCACTGCATTGCCAGGCCAGTGGCCACTGCAGACCTGATTTCCCACTGCAAAAATATTTTAATATGACCGAGGAGCCACCCACAACGTACAGTGTGCTCGATTTGGGCGACTTTTGACCCCCCCCCCCCCGTAAGTTCTGCATACGCTTGGCTTCAACAGACACTCCCCTCCCACATACGAATGTACTGCCAGTATTATGTTGAATGTCCATGATGGGGCTTTGGTATTCTGAAGCTTTAAATGGCATTTTACACGAGCATTTTGACTGTTTCATTTGAATTTAGAAACAAAGCAGGTATTTGATGTTTGTGTAATCCTACACGCTGTTTTGTTAAAAAAAAAGAAAAAAGAATGCACGTTACACGGAACCCCTCTCCCCTCCCCCCATTTATACTGTTCATACACTGAGCCCCCTTTCCCCAAGAATACGTACTTTATGGACAACCCCTATGAAAGCGTGGACCTAGGCCATAACCCTGGGTGCATGGGTTTTTAGTGTGCTGCTGGCTAGGCCTTTGTCCAAAACACAAAGCGGAGGGAGGGACATGCTTGACAGGGGCAGAGAAAAAGAAGGGAGGAAAGAAGAAAAAACAAAAGCACATTGGGGCTTGGGGCTGGGAGGTCTCACTAGAAAGAAGATGGAAAAAAACTGAGATGTGCGTGAGAGAGTGTCTATGTACTTTGGGGCAATGAAGTGGGGGGGGGGGGGGAGAGAATACGCCAAAATCAAAGACGATCGATCTGAAGCCAGCAACGGTCTTGTCACTTGCAAGGAAGGAATAGGGTGGGGAGAAGAGGGACGACGAGAGATGGGGAAGGAGGAACCAATAAGGTGGACGGAGAGGGCAATGGGCGCTGGGTTGGCGGGGGGGGGGGGGCAGAACTGTGAGGTCTGATGAAAAGGGACTCAGATGAGAATACACATGCCGCCGGCTGAGTGTCATTTGGCATTAACTTCATTGTTAAAGATCCGACGGGGGTGACACGGACGCGGTGGGGTGGGAAAGAGAAGACGGGATTGTGTCTCTCTGCCTCGGGACAGTTCATAAGGAGCTAGCCTTGTCTCTGTTGAAATTTTTTTTTCATCCACACAAGCCCATTTCTTTACGAGAATTGCAACAAATGAATAAAAGCTGTAAATAAAAAGAGAAGAGAATATGAAATAACACTTAACAGCAAAAATAAATAAATACACAAATAAATATAAGTAAATAAATAAATAAATATGCCCAGAAAGTAATGATAACCTGCTTGAAGACAACACAGGAATGCTAGTTATGGTCAACAAACCCTGGCATTTACCCTGAGCTGACTGAACATAGAAATCTGGCCCGTGAGAGACCTGGTTGGCCTGTTCGTATCAAGTTCAGACTGGCTCACAATGTCACATCGACATAACTAATCTTATATATATATATATATATTAGAAAACCCATAGTCTGAGAGAGACACTGGAGAGCAATTTGAGGACGAAAATAATCCGCCGCTGTAGTGGGTGCCCACGTAGATCTTTCGCCAACTGTCAGATCCTGTGGCATGCACCAGCGTGCACTCAAAGAAAACATAAATTTGATAAAAGAAGTTAAAGACAACGGAAAAGAGGACGAATGGAAATGATCGATAATCCACGACATTGGTGTTGACAAATACCTGAAGAAAGGGGGCGGGGGTCTGGAACAAAACAGACAAGCCACAAAGAAAGGACTGAGTGTGAGAGAAATGAACAAAAAGGAGGAAGAAGTGAAACAGTGCGTGAGAAGAAACGTAACAACGTCAAAACAGAGTATTGGCGGGTAAAGAGAAAAGAAGGGGTACGGAGTGAGGAGTAACACTTTCAAATACAAAGAATTACCAATGAACTCTTTATGAGCCGTAAATGGTTTACACACTGATAATTTTCGATTGCCATGAATTAACAGAACAGGAAAGCAACACAGTAATGGTTGATTCCCTGCCATAAAACACACCTACTGGATCCAGTGAAAATTTTGTCCAGAGAATTGCTTTGATTTGAGGTCTTTATTTTAGGAGGTTCGCTGCCCTTGGCATTTACACCTCACTTTACTTGTTTTATTATTTCTTGTTCTGGCGGGGGGGGGGGGGGGAAGAGAGATGATATGGATAAATTTTAATCTATTAATTTCAATTTTGCCCGGGCAGCGGCCTTCGGCCTGCTCTTTACGATTTCCAACTGCCAAGGTATCTTTAACGTGCGCAACGTGCACATGGGCCCTCTGAATTTTTTCGTCCTTATCCGAGAAGACTAGGTACTCGATCCTACCCCCCAATAGGACCAGGGACTTGAAAATATGAGAAAAAATCCAATTTCCAAGAACTACTCGATCCTACCCCCCAATAGGACCAGGGACTTGAAAATATGAGAAAAATCCACTTTCCAACATGCCTGCACTGCCCGGGTTTAGAACCCGAGACCCTTGGCATGAGAGGCGAGCACCTTGCCTCTAGACCATGGGGTCCAGAGAATTGCAAAATAAGAGCACACTTATATTGTTGAGGAAAGCTGGAATCGCAAAGACAACGAGTAAAACTCAAAAGTCTACTCGACCGACGCTGCGCTGCTTGGGGCTTGAGGAGTGAACTGAAAGTGCAGGATTTACAAAATAGACGACGAAACGAAACAGTTGGAGAACCTAGAGAAACATGGAAAAGGGATCTCATTTAGAAAGGACAAACCCAAGCCAGAGTCAAATTTCTTTTCAATTTCAAAAGCACAATCGATAAATCTTTTGGTACCAGCCCCAGTGTCACAACTGTGATCATCTACTAGTAAATCATTTCTACGTCCATCCGAAGGACATTGTGCTATGACTGATTCCAATGATCGATTGGCTGGATACATTCTAGTTCAGTTAACCGGAAGACACACAAAATTGCAACGTGTTCAGCTGAGGTCTTACTAATCTGACAGTGCCAGAACATCGATTTCATCAAGGACCTGGTTACGCAACTAGGCAAATGATGACTAAACGATGTGATGAGAAACGCTGAGGTCCACCAATCTGACACCGCGACAATCTTGATTTTGAAGCTCGTGCCAGGCAACTTGGCACTTATAACAATCTTAGATACATACATGTAATAATGTCCGCCCTATCACTATCAGCCCCATCCACACATCTGGAAATTCCCAGGAAAGTATACTTACTAAAAATGAAAGGAATGCTGGTCAGAACCAAAGGGAAAAATACATTCTTTTTCAATTTTTTTTTGTGCTAATCATTACGTAAGATGTCTTCAGAACTGACCCTCAAAATTAAAGATATTTTATTGTTGACATTAAATTTGTGTTTTAGTCTTTCGACTAGCAATCGCATCCATTTATTTCTAATAGTAAGTTTTGAGTATGGTGTTGATTAAACCCAGCAACGATGATGACAACGACATACTGATTTCCTACTAGCTGGCCAGTTTGCATGTGTCTCGGTGTGTCAGAACCTGAACGCCTAGGTCAGACCCAATGGCTACAGGATGAGACATGTAAACACAGGACGGCCGTATGTCAATCATTACATGGGGGGGGGGGGGGCAATTAATTAGACTGATCGATTAAAACAAACGTACTTGTAAGGAGGACAAGGAGACTTCGCACATTCCGCTGAACTCATTATACTGGGTATTGAGCTTACACAATGCAAAATTTGTCTTTGACGTAAATGCCGATCATTTGGTTATTAAATGTGACCCAAAAAATACGTATTCGGAAAACATGCTGGAAACAGACAACAAGAGTACTATACAATAAATTTTAATAGAAAGAAAATTAAGTTGTAAACTCTGCTACCTCTTCGTTGCTAACGACCTTCATCGGGGTAAACAAAAGAAGATTTGAAACGCCATTTCTTTACGAGAATATCGAAGTCTGGCAGGGTCCTTTTTTTTTTTTTTGCTGCGACTTCTTGTGTCTTTCTTTCTCATGCACTGTATAAAAGCTAGGGATTCCTGCGGGCACTTGATAAATAGATGGCAAAGCGCGTCTGCAAATTCACTACAGTCACCTAGTGCCTGCTATGTAGTCAGTAACGCTCTACAATTATGTGATGTTGAATTAGATAGAGAGACAGAGAACCGGGGAGGGGGGGGGGGGGGAGGATATGCGTAGAGCAAGCCCAGAATGAACACTCCCAACACCTCGTCCCCTTAGAATGTCAAGGTTGTTACTCCCTTTCGTCAACTTTTGAGAAAACGAGGACTTTGGAGCAAAGGTTGTTTTTCTTTTTTCTTTTTAGTAATATTTACATAATATGGCACACCAAATCCGCCGGATACTTTGACACACATAGGAGAAGGCCCATAGAAGTAGTGTGTAGTGTGTAACTCAGTTCAGCCAAACAGTGGAGATAGAACCATGTCATTCTAGGGTGATGGAATGGGCAATGGTAGGACAATAAATGGTGGATCCTGTCCTCTGATCATCAGACAAAAGGCTAATATAATTGCATGTAATTATGTAAAGTGAACGAGAAGTGACGGTAACAGGTTGCTGCTTGTCTGCCTTATTTAATGTTTACACAGCTGATAGATCGGAGGGCCACGAGAAGTCACGTTCCTCTTTAATTTATGAGGATTCATATTAAATATGCGTGAACAATACATGCATTTGCCGTCATTCTGTCTAGTTTCAATTTACAATACTTCTCTTGAATGAAGAATTTAGTGCATACTATTTTCTGGTTATTTGCTGCTAACGAAAGGCACTGCAAAATAACCTGTTTTTCCTTTGGACCCATAATTGACATGTATGTAGTGATGTACTGTGTCAAATCCTACTGCAATCTCAAACTGTTCTGTGTTCATTTATATACTCACACACAAAGGATCACACCATCTCATTTTTACATTGAACGGGCTTTTCCAGACGCTGCTAACGAACATCGTTTGACTACACGTGAACTAGTCAGTACTGCCTATGCCGACAGAACTCACACAAATGAAAGGCACATTAATGTTCGTGAGTGATAATTTTGTAGAATTTCCTACTTCCTATCACGGACAGTCATGAATGAACTGAGACATCTTGCTGAAAAACAAAATGACACACACACACACAAACCTGTTTCAGTGTTTGTTACACATTTTTTTTTCACAGTTTATTATACATACAATGTTTAAAAACTGCTAGTTTTATCGTCAAAATAAATCATTTGGACAAATGTCCATGTTATCCAAGTTAGCAAAGGTTGCATTCGGGTGGCTCTCACAAACTCTGACATGAATGTGTCCTCAACCTGTTCATCAGTTTAATTGAACTGTAAATCTTATCACCTTAGGACATGCATCCAAAACGAACATCAATCGATTATTTTTCTTTTCGTCCAGGCCACACTGTAATGAAAGGCCCAACGTTTTTCTTCCACGCGTTCCTTTTCCTTTTCATCTCCCCCTCTCTTTCTTTTTCTTTCCCTAATGAGCTATGGAGACCGTCTTTGTGTTAAGCGCCTGAGGCCCGGAAAGTTCAAGCTTGCTTGTCTCTCCAGCCCAAACTATGGAAATAACAACGAAACTGAGATGATTTCTTTGGCAACAATGGAAATCGTACAAAATCTTTATATACTGCCGTTATTATCACCCTAAGTATTGTCTCTATTATCAAATGCTTTTTAATTAATTTATGGAGATTTTATCAAATGCTGAATTAAAGGATTAATAATATATCAAAATGATAATCTATAAAACTAAACCGAAACGTTCCGATATTGCTGCATGCATGTAATCCCCTACTCTTTATTTTTAAATCAATACCAAATTAAATATATTATATTATATATTGAAACCTTAGAATTGTTTACACTTCTTACTGATGGTTCTATGATGGGTACGCTGCGGATCGGGATGAAACTGGTAAGCTGGCCCTTTAGTTGGCTGCGTGCATGCATGGTCCTCTGTGTAGGTAACTGTTCATTACTAAAGAAACTTAGATTCAGCCAACTGCAAAGATGAATCCTTTTCATTGTACTCGGATCTAACGGTCGCTATATTTTCTCCAGTTGGGAAAATGATAGAGAGACGCCTATATTAATGGAGTTATCCATCTGTCCTTAAGAAGTGTTTGACACCTTTCTTTCCCGTCTTTCATTGTTCAGTGAGCTATACACGTCAGTCCAGTGACAAGACTTTTCCTTAATTGCCCTGTCACAACAAAAACTAAGCACATTATTTCAGCTTGATCTGGAATACGCCCCTGGGACCGTAGGGTGACATACCAGAGATTCCACTCTCACTGTAGCTCACTGTACACCCAGGCCAGGAAAAGCCCCCCCCCCCCAAAAAAAAACCTAAACCAACAATAGACCCAGCCCGTGGCCTTCACGCCCAGCCAAAGTCAAATGGACTATGACAAGTAACGGAACCTGAGCATTTCAGCAGCGTTGGAGGAGAAAAAGCCCTGAATGGAAGTTCTGTGGTGTGTTGTTACAACAGATAGTAGTCTCCTGGCAGCATTACAAATTCTGAGCTACAGGTAATATGACAGTGACATGTAATAGGAAGTCAGCTTCAAAGGAACCACAGACTGGTGCAAATGGGAACGTGTCAAGAGATCAAAATCATGTAGGCCTATGTGTAACCGACATTTCAATGCTCAAACCTGCGTCATCAGATTAATTATCATCTCTGAGAAAACTCAATGAAAAAAACAAAGCTGGAGAACCACTGGCAACCCTGGCAAGGTCAATTATAATGAGCTCTCTAGTACCCAGACAAAGAGACTGTCCTACACAAAACATCTGAAACATGCAAAAGTGAGTTGAAATTATCAAACAGACTCTAAATGAGAAAAAATTATTACAAGACAATTGATTGTCGATAAAATACGAACGTTGGTGGTTTTTTTTGTTGTTGTTGTTGTTGTTTTTAATAGAGTACTGGGCATATGTGTATCAAACACAGCACAATTGTTTAATATTAAAAGCCTTGACTTTACAAGTCCCCGAGACTTTCACTGTTAAAACGTCACTGAACCATCCCTCAGCCATCCCAAAACCAAAGACAACATCTCTTCAGCAGCGGAGAACGCTACTTCCGATAGATGACCGATAAATGTCACACAATTCAGCCACTATAAAAACTGGGCAAGTCCATTTCTGTCTCACCCTCTGACCGGCGGGGAGCTCTTACGGTCGTATGTCAGTTATAATAGCCATTTCCACAGAAAACCACAGGAACAAACGCTGAGGACTGACAAGAAACAGAATTGTTGTTGTTTCTTGTCGTTTTGAATTTCCGATAAAAGCAGGCAGGATATTGACCTTTGTGATGCCCAAACACACAGATGAGATTCTGACTTCCAGTGGTTATTTGATGGTTATAATGTTATTCCGATTTTGTTCAAAGAGTCTGATGGTACTGGGCCCATAAGGAGTGTTGAAAGACCAACATTTACAATTTGTCTGACCGACCAGTTCATTACTCAATGAATTTTAATGACCAATCCACTCGTTCTTGTGATCTGTCAGAACATGTTCAAGCCTGGTCATTGTTCATTACTCCTATCAATTCCCATACCGTGAAAGGTTTAATCCCGACAAAACAATAGTACAACAGCATCAATGAACGCCCCAATTTCAAAATTCTGTACTCTTCGATTCTGGATGTCGGTACTTCTGCGGATAGGGAAAGCTATTGTAACATTTTCCTCCTAAGCGAAGTGTTTCATTTACTCAATTGTGACGTAACGCAAAATTATCTCATTTTCAGTGTTTACGAGCCATCAAATGTCACCAGGAGTAACATATTTCACAGTCAATACCATCAGCAACGCCTACAGTGGGAACAGGAAAGGCTAGACGTGCCATGAACTGTCGAAAGTACCGCTGGGTGAAATGAGTGAGCCATTTCTCTGGTGATCACGTACATTTAATAACACAAAATTCTTTTTGGGGTTTTGATGTCCCTATGCAAAACAATGGGATTACCATAAATGAGACTTATGTGACCCTTGACCGCTGAAATATACTCGCCTCAAGAAATTAGTCAGAGGGATTCGAACCTGCGGCCTCTCGCGACCAGTGTAAGCAATGCTAACCATCACTGAACAGGCAAAGAAGACAGAAGGTGAAACAAGGCTAATAGTAAAAATACTGTTCTCAGTTATGGGAAAAGTCAATGCGGTAAGCGACTCAATATCTTCAAAAGCTCTCTGCATAAACAAATACAGATCAACGAGACCATTAGGAAACTGTTCTTGGCTAATAAAATAAAGACTTAAGGCGCTTCCTTCACGTAAGCCTGCGGTTTCATATTTCAGATAAAATGCTGGACAGGGTTAAAATCGGTACTGGTTAATGAGTCACATATGCCAGGACCCCCACCTTGGTCTCTTGAGAATGGGCCTTCTCAGTTATCTAGTTAAAAGGAGGGCAAGAAGTCCCCGGGAGTCCTAACAAAGTACGCACTGTAATCCCACGGGCTCAGAGAAATTCTAAACCAACGTTTTCGTGTGTCCTCTGAGATTTTGTCGGATTTGTGGCGGGTATTTTTGGGACTGCAGCCTTGAGCCCGGAAGTTATGTGGGAATGAGACTGTATTTGACTAGTTTAAAACTGGACGGTGGGCATGTTTTGGTCAATCTTTGTATTGTAGACTTTTCTGTCAACAAATGAAGATGTATTTTAAAGAAGCGGGGAGGGTATTGGGGGATGACTAGAAATAGTCACAAAGAACTGTAAATACAGACGCACCCCCCCCCCCTCCATCGCTAAAAAGATAAGGAAAAAAAAAAGCAGAACCGAATAGAGGGAGGATAGTATGGGAGGTGAGGGATAGCGCGTCGTGAGAACCGTAAGAACCATGTAGTACTGACCTCTTCTTACAACCTGAAACAACTGAATTGCATATTTTCAGCTGTGACACATCTAGTGTCTCTACCAAAATGAAATAAATGCCACTACAACGTGTGGCCAAAACTGCTATTATATGAACAGGCCTGGAAGATATAATAATGTGTATCAAACCAACACTGCGGGTTCTATATTCTGGACCTTTGCCACAGAGTTACGGCAAGCGCCAGCTGGCAAAAGTTACTACACACTTAGTGTTTTCCCACCTTACATGGGCTACATTCTGGATTACACCAGTTATATATTTAACTGCACGAGCAATGTCATAAAACAAAACTAGGGACAAAGCTCTCTGAAATGGTGAATGATTGAGCTTACTGCATTCTAATGGTGCAACTTTAGGCTTCCGGGGAATGATTTTCGGGGGTCCTTATCTATCCTAGATAAACTGTGACATAATAAACCTGTACTTTTTTCATCTTCTTTAAATTCTGATGATTCTAATTTGGTAACATGATAAAAGGAGCCTGTGACTACTGATTTGGTCCTGTTGTATTAGCTGTTCTTAGTTCTTTTCTTAAATGTACCAAATGTAGGAGACTGTCCAAACCTTTTTGTATGATAATAACTAATGCATGAATTATAACTGGAATTAGAGGAGAGAATAAAATCAAATACAAATGACAGAGATGAAATATGGCTGGATATCATCTGACTGGCATTGGTTCCTGACTAACATAATATTTAATTCATAAGCCTATCACTGCACACACTACATTATAGTTATACTAAAAACACACACACACACAAAGAAAACCCCAATATCTTCAACAAAAAAAAAAGTGAATTTAATACAAATTTAAGGCAACATTGTGAATATGTATCGACGGGCACAGCTGGAAATGTTTATGGTATAGGGTCTTCCATGTTCAAGGGTTTCAATATGTATGATCTAATTTTGGAAACTGTTTTGAGACTTTGTTGCTGTTTATAAATCAACAATTTAAGAAGTGACTCAATCTTACATAATTTTCACTTACGTACTTGTAAGCATTATACATTAACATACTAAAGACTGAATTTAGTTGTATTGTCTTAGTGGAGTTATTGACCTCATCAATTTTTGAAAGTTTGGTGAGAGTAATGATGACAGAGAATATCTTCACGATTCAAAAGAATGAGGAGAGAAGGTAAAACGAAAAGACGCTTTCACTTGTCCAAGAAAGACTCCAACTTAGCAACAAAAACATCTGTAATTCATTCAATTTTCCTTTAGTATTTTCTGATTGAGCTTTTATAATCCTCTATTAAAATTAAATGCTGTCATACATTGAAGACACAAAGTGTGACACATACACTCAATATATTAAATTAGTAAACAGGGCTCAAAAGATTTCAATATTTTAGTTCACATAACTGTAATGGAGGACTGAGACTTGCGGTTTGCTTGATAATTTAGCTTTCACAAACTAATTATTTAGCATCTTTGTTCTGAAATATACATTTTGTAATACCTGCCATAAACATGAAAGTAAAAGCCTTCTGTTTAAACCACCAACTAGCAAGTCAAACAGTGGCCCCTGAAATCTATACATCTACATGCTGTGTTAGTTTCTAGTTTTGAAGGGTTCAGAATGTAGAAAGTAGGTGATGCACAGTTGTGTTAAATCACTGTAGAAAAAAGAAAACCATGCTAAAACAAACTTATTTCATGGGGAATCTTTGTAGTAAAAAAATCAGAGGTTGTTGTTGCATGTGTATAAGTCAATTATCTACATTTAATACCTGAAACTTTGAAACAATTTACTATTCACAAATTTTGATAGCTATTTTCTCATTCTTGGTTAATGACTCAGATGATAAGAAATTTGTTATTTTAAAACTACAAGTAGTCAGGATTAAAGCAAACTTAACAATGATAAAAACTGAGATGAAGTTTAGGGTTAGGGTCACCTCTAGTATGACTTGAAAACTTTTGAACTGTCCTAATATCTGATCTGAATAGGCTACAGGTAGACAAGATTAATAGTAGTAGGCCTATTCTTTGGTTTTGTTTTCTTGCTCTAGGCCTACAGGCTAGATTATTACACGGAAAGCAGAACTCCAATCCGACAACACTGCCAGTGTCACAAGACAGACTTCAGCATGTTTGGTCGACTATCTGAAAAGCCATGTTTTGCTGCACATTACTGCGTGATTACAAGGCTTAATCAACACTGCATTCCGAGCAAATGCAGCACTTAATAGCACTGGATTCTAGATCTAGGCCTATAGGCCTATCTAGATCTATAGCGACTTCATTCAGATACATTGTCTTTCTAACCACCTTAGAAAACAAAAAAATAATGACAGAAAAAAGCTAAGAGAACACACCAAGCCGGCCTGGTAAAGAACTTCATGTGGGTTTTATTGTTCGAGACAATGTTGTCGCTTCGAGTCACCCATTCAATGGTGCAAATGCCACGCCCACATACCCCGTCTCAAACAAGCACATGGCGCTGACAGCGTACCGTCATCACAGTTTGAATTTCAAATGCGACAATATAAAAAAGTAACACAGGAATAAGCTTATTTACATCGTACAAAGTGAATGCAAGAAAACTTACTGTGTGGGGGACCTTTTCCAGAACCATTGGGTTCTGGAGGGCCCTTTCTTAGCAACACATCCCCGTGTTTGCTGAGCCACAAGCTATGGATTCCGTAGTCATAGATATCCTGATAAAATTCCTGTTTTGGGTTCTCATGCAAGAAATGTGCACATTGGTAACACACTGCCCAAGCTTGTTCCTCACTTATGGGATTATTAAACACTTTTAAAATATCCACAAACGGTAAAAGCTCCATTTTCCTGAAACATGCAGCGTGTGTAATCCAAAGAGAAACTCACGGAGCCGATCCTGTTGTGGCTACGGGTAAACGACCCATAACTGTATGCAAACGGTGATCACAATCACACTCCCACAACTCAGCTTGTGTTGTGTCCGTCGTACCGGTTGTCACCGCGAAAGACGCGGGCTGATACCGCAGGCAGCAGTACGGCGCAGTGGCGAGTAACTCTGCGCTATCGGAAGTACCTTTTTTCAAAACTTTTTCCAGGGAGATTACCGCGTAAAAAGGAAGGAAAGGTTAAATATCGCAAACAATGTATTATCTCCCTCTTTCATCTTTCTTGGCTTTTTATTGCTATTTTTGTTCAGTATTTTTTTGTCTTACTCGAGACTTTGCAACGGCAACCTCTTCTTTTTGCCACATTTTGACTTTGTTCCAAGCCTTGCTGCAATCCCACAGTTGCGGAGAGCTGAGCACGTATGGGTGTGTCCCGAGTGCGAGGAGGCTGGTTCTACACCAAAGTGAAAAGTTGTATAATATTTTGTCAGTTTCCTCAACATGCAACACAGCTTTAAATTTGCGCATTCGAGGACAAAAATGAGTTTTGTCTGTACCTGCACCAAAAAGCACGTAATAGCATCCGCAACATTTTGATGAACTGAGCAGTTTCTTGGGTGATGGCGTCGTTGTTCTGAGTCAAGAAGAAAACTGAAATGGCATCATACGGTAAAAAAAAATATATCTGTGCTGTCGAAATGTCACCAAGAATTGAAAAATTATGAAGCTAATCAGTGAACAAAGCTGTAAAGCCGTCAAATGCAGTTAAAATATACAAAGTATTGGTATTTAGTAATAATTTATAATAAGATTATATAATAACTATCAAGAAGTAGAAGGAAGTTTACCGGTATATTAGTTTTAAAACTAGATCTAGGCTTACTTTCCACATGTTCAGAACTTTGAAATTGTTTATCTACCAACTGACATCTGCCTTTCGATCTATAGGTAAGTGGACTATGATAGAAGGAAAATTTGGTAGACAATGCGGAAGCTGCAGGAAGGAATGGAGGTTTGGGGGGGGGGGGATGTAAGGGATTGGAAAAATATATAAATGAAATTATATACAGACAGAAATACAATTTAAAAATACAAATTAAATATGGTTTGGTGAAGTTGAATAGTCTCTCGTCCGCCTATGTTCAAATTCACTATGAGCTTACACATAGCTTGTGCGTAGGGCCGTAGGATTAAATCCATCTAGTAGGCCTACTTGTTATTTCATATTTCACTGCAGATATATAACGTCCTGCTTAGATGAAGGTCAGTTCAAATTACTTTCAACGGCCTCCGGCGCCATGAGATTCTCACGAGGAGTTGTGAAAATTCCCATCAAACACATTTATTTTTTCCTGATCGTGCTGGCCTCGGCAGTGTACGTGTACCTCGAACTCACCAAATACCATGCCAAGAGCAAAGAGACATTTTGTCGGATCACTCCACCGAAAGCAACACAGAAATCCACGAAAAATGAGGACAAGGAAAAACAGGCCCATCCTGGCTGCTCCAGAGAGCCCAAGTATACCAAGTACGAGCATTGTCCATCATGCTTTAGATCAAATCTTCTCAATGTGTCTCAAATGCTACATCAGGTGAGGTTGCAAAACTTGTCCTGCTACTGTTGTCTCACAGTTCACTATGTTACATTTCAAGCGCGGTCAAATTTCCCGCCAGCAAGTGTCACATGCGATGAGCTTCCGACACTTGAACACCATATGAAACGATCCAAAAACGGCATTTTCTCCATTATAATCGGCTGTAATTCCCTTTCGTCCTCTTAGCCCTTCTCCTTATATTACTATTTTTAAAGCATTATTTGTCTGACACATTTTGCTGTTTTACTTCTTGTGTAGCGAGTCTAATATTCGGTCATTACAGCCTTTTACAGCTTCAGCCTTCAATTCCCTGTGAATAACTATAAAACTCGAAACATCTTTGTTCTTTAGAAACAAAAGTACATAAAAAATGATGGTGATGGAAAAGAGTGTTCCGCCAACATCAAGTCGAATTCGAATGTCAAAGAGCTGCGAGTGGCGCATGGATCGCGGTTTGGCCATTCCTAAAATAATTATTCGAACAGCACCAGAAAATTCTAAATGATAATAGTGACGTAACATTGCTGAACAGAAAAAGCCAGCTTTATGGTTGGCAATACCATAATCTCGTGGGTACACTTTCCAACTGAAAGTTTTTCTTAACTATTTCCTTGTCACAAGTCGTATCATAATAGACAATAACAACAACAAGAAGTGAAATGAAAATAG
Source organism: Onchidella celtica (assembly GCA_963931925.1). Taxonomy (NCBI): domain Eukaryota; kingdom Metazoa; phylum Mollusca; class Gastropoda; order Systellommatophora; family Onchidiidae; genus Onchidella; species Onchidella celtica. Next base: position 13,638,979 of record OZ007574.1, read on the forward strand.
CAATGATCAAATATATTGAATATAGACATGTAAAACAAGTGCAATATTTTATTACGAATCTTCCTTCCACATCCGTCCTGCTCTGTGCTGTTTTGTTGAGAAATTTTGTCAGAGAATCCCTGGCACCTCATCATGTCGCAACTTTAGAAGCCAAGTATCCATCTTTCACACATTGTGGATGAAGTCTCACTTCACGTGAAAATAGAGATGTTTCACCATTGCAAACATTCCTGTGAACACAGAACTATTTTTGTACGTTTAACTTGTAATCTATGGGAGCATCCAAAGCTTTTGGGGGAAACCCGAAATGACTGGAATGGGAATTAATTCTTTGAAAGTTGCCGCATGTTGTTTAGTCACAGTAAATTAGTCTTGTCTCCCCATCACATTCAGGCTTCCATTTTTTTGTATTCGTAAACATTTCCCCTGACAAGTGCAAAGTGGCACGAAACTGCCATTCGAGACACCTCATTTCAGGTTTGACATTTTATGACAGAAATTTGCAAATAAATATCTCTGAAGTAAACAGAAGCAAAGGGGTTGATTTTCAGGGAAAAGTAGCGTAATCCGAATTCTTTCAAAATCACCAAGGTTTGTACAGGTGTAGTGCTAGGCCGATAGTGAACTATACACTTCTTTCCGTGAGAGGCATGTATGCCGGATCGAAAGTAGCCAGAAAAAGGGATATTATAGCAATGTGCGAACATCTACAAAAACAAAAATAAAAACCAAAGTTAAAAAAAACACCTCCACAGTGTAATTATATTAATTTTCAAATAATAATAATAATAATAATAACAACTAGATGGCGTACTGAGCATTGCCCGGAATAAACAATCATGTGCTCTCTCTATCTCTTTCTCTTTCTCTCCCCCCTATCTCTATCATAATAAACGTAATGACCTAGTCTTGCTTCACAACTCATGCGCACCAGAACACTATGCACCAAACTGAACGCTTGATGTGGTTATTTTTTATGACATGCACGATACTATAACAGAATGGAGCCAAGATGGAGAATGAAAATTAGAACTGTTGTCAGCACGATGAAACAATGAATTTTCTATAAATTCAAAAACAAAACCAATTAAAATAATAAAAACTTCCTTGCACCCTCCACGGTATTTGAAATGCACTTGCAAAATTGGTTACTGTAGGTGGCCCAATGAAAAAGCCTTTTGCGCTCGAAGGTGGAGAATTTCCGAAATATATAATTAGATAATCTAGATAAAAAGAATAATAAGAATAACATTGATTATTTTATTATCATTATCATTACTATTATTATTATTATAACCCAACAAGAACATTATCTAGGAACTTTCAAGTTAATTTCTGCAAAACTTTATACGGTTAGGCAAGATCAAATTTGTGAGTATCCCGGGAAGCTGTTTTTGTATTTTCTTTACAGCATACCATTTGTAATCGACGGCCATAAAGAAGAGTAAAAGAGGGAAACATTTTTAATCTTTATCGATTCAGTAAAATGCGATGTGAAGACTTTCATAATTATCTTGAAATAAGTTGAAACTATTGATCTAGCAATTACTTGAGCTGTGATGCAACCAGAAATTAGAACAAGCAAACAAACAAAAGAAGTGATTATTTAGTATGTGATACTCAGTCTGCCACATGGCTATTACGGGTCTGTGGATCATGACTTACATATCTGAGATTTCTAATTGCCCAGGCTTGAGCTGAGACTGGCTTTTCTGGCAATTATTCAGTTTAAAGCAGATGTCAGTTCTAAACATCTCTGACAGGTGTTATTCACACAATTCGATCACATAATTTGGTCAATTTTGTCGAGGCAGGCAGCAGTGACCCTCCATCGATGCATAAATTAATGTCATTTCATTCTCTTTCTCTCTCTTTGTCTTTGTTTTGGATTTAGTTGCCAGAGTTTTTTTGTTTTTTTTAAATTTTGATTCTGTAATTACAACTTTAAAAAGAGGTACGTAAAATACAAATCTGTCCGTTAACGTACTGCCTTTGTCTCATTTTATGGACAAAGCATACCTTTTTAAATCAAGATTTCAAGCTGGCTTCAAACTTAAGGAAGTAAAACAAAGAAACAGATGAAAAAAAACAACAAAACAACAACTACAACAAACCACCCGGTTCTCAGGGGTTGTATGCAAATTGCTTGACCATAAGGCTTTTACTGCGCTTCAGCCACTCAGTGTTCAAAGTAATGCACGCCACAGGAGCCACGCCTCAAAAAGACACTTTATAGCTACAGTACGTTTAGAAACTCATGCCCCCTGTCACTTGCAATTTCTCGAAAAGTGATTCTTGTATTGCAGTAGTATTTTACACACAATCTTAGATTTTTCATGGACTTAAGATTTTCTGATAGGTATCCACAGGCAACATGAATTTTTCCAAGAGGCGAATTTCGTTGATCTTTTTGCAAGCATTACAATCAATGCGCCCTAAATGTTCAGTTTTACCGCCTTTTTAAAAAACAGAAGTTCACGTGCCAGAGTTGTTTTCTTATCCCTGAACGGAAGTGGGCACTTCTTGAATGGGAAACGGTGACTTTCTTTTTGTAGAACTATTCAATTTTCATCTTGAAAGCCTGATGCAAATTTTTTTTTGTTTTAAACCCAAGAAGCAAAATACGAAATAAGATGTGTTTTCAAAGGGAAAGAAATATTTTATTAAGGTTATGAGGACCTGTTGCTCACATGCCAACTTTCAATACATTCAGTCAAAGGGCTGCAAAGTTTTAGCTTTGGGAATAGAGACAAACATTTTTGAACAGACTATACAATGCCTTTTGAATGACTAAACTAGTTACGTGTGGTAATTTCCATCAAGACGTAATTTTTATATTTCAACTTGCATGATGACATTTACAAAAGCAATGCCTTAAATAAATACACATTTTTCTTTCTTTAAAAAAAAATTTAATTCACATTTTAGTCTTCATCAAAACACGCAAGCAACAGGGGCAAAATACAACGGTTGGACCCTCTAAATTGTAAAAAAAAACTAATTTTAATCCTAATATTTGAAGACACGAGTTTGACATTTCCTTTATTCTGATCCGTTGATTTCTCTCCCTTCATCACTTTATAATCATCACAATTATGCCATTTAATCCTGATAAAGACAATACTGTTTAAAGGACATTGATGTTTTTATTTGTAGACACACAACTTTATCGTGGTTTACTTCAATATTGACCAGAGTAGTGAAATAACTACACCAGGTCGAATCCATTGTCAACGTCCGTGATGAGAAGAATTTTTTTTAATTTTCCGAAATAGTTTGCATTCTAAATGAAGAGACCACAAAAACATTAGTTACATCCCTTATCTTGTCTAGACTGGACTACTGCAATTCACTTTTAGCGGGTATTCATACAAAATTTTTGAATCGTCTACAGGTAATCCAAAATAATGCTGCCAGGGTGATAACCAAATCCAAAAAACGAGATCATATCACACCACTCCTGAAAGAATTGCACTGGCTCCCCGTGAAGCAAAGGATAATTTTTAAAATCTGCATACTGTGTTTCAAATGTCTGAATGACTCGGCTCCTTCTTATTTACAAGATTTGATAAAACTGTATACACCAGGGAGAAGTTTAAGATCCTCCACTGATTCCACCATGCTAGTGACACCTATGAAATCATACAGATGTTATGGTGAACGATCATTCACATATATTGGCCCCTTAATGTGGAACAAGTTACCTATGGAACTGAGACAAACAAAATCATTAGTAAGTTTCAAAAGGCAGCTAAAGCATTTTTTGTTCCAGCAGGCTTATTTTTCTTGACTTACCTGAGGGGAGAGAGCATGTGATAGAAGGAGTGAGAATGTGATGGGAAGAGAGAGAGAGAGGGGGGTGGGGAGAGGGAGTGTGGGAGAGAGAGGAATGAGTTTTTATTACTTGTAAAGCGCATTGAGCATTTATTGGAAATGCGCTATATAAATGTAATTTATTATTATTATTATTATTACATACAAGGTTCGACAAGAAAATGCTTTCCGAACCATCCGGAACATTTGTGTCCCTTCCGATCTGACTGAAAGTTGAGTCTTTTAGATCCACCTTTACAGAAAACACGAGAAAAAAAAAGCAGTGTTAAAAAAGAAACGTATTTCATAAGCTTTATTATATAAATATACATAAAAAACATTCATTAAAAAGTTCTACACGATGTGCGTTCATGAAAAGCTGTCTTCATTGCCGGGTGGTGGTCCTTGGTTAGGGAAAAAATGAGAAGCCACGAAACGAATGTGAAAGGGAATGTGTTTTTCTCTTTATCCCTTGTGTCACAGCGCCAGGAGAAAAGACTGGCAAAACTCTTATATATAAACCGGACACTGGTGCCTTTAACATTGTTCTGAGAGAGACTATCTTTTGCAGCGCAAGTTGTAGCTCCTTCAGTGCTCATAACATCCCATAATTTGTTTCACGGACGCAGCGGTTTTACCTATGTTATCCAGGACTACACATTTACCCGTGAGTGTCACCATGACAAGACCTTCCAGTCTTATTCTGCCAACACATCTCCTGATTCTGTATTTTGCACTTAACCTGGCAAGTGGCAACGTACAGGAACTTCGGTTGGCTGAGACAGTTACCGGAACCGAATATAGTAAATCCACCTATAGTTCTGTCACAATGGAAACAAAGTCCAACAAACTGATAGACGATTATACTTTAGAAGTGGTGGTTATTGTCCAGAACTGTTTCATCAACACTTGTATAAGTGTATTTGGTATCGTTACCAACACTCTGAACATCATAACGTTTTCCAGAATAGGTTTTGGTCTGGCTATCTCTGACATGGCCAGTCTAATTACTCTGCAGTGGGTGATGTTGTGTTCAGCCCCGTTTGTTATGTACTCAGATAAACTTCCTTTCGATTCTCTGGAGTTCCAATACCTCACCGCTGGTTGGCCACGAATTGCTTTTGTCCGCATCACTGCTTGGATCACGGCTTTCATCACTTTCGAACGTTGTCTGTGTATAACCATGCCACTGAAGGTGAAGATGCTCATCACACCTCGCCGTACAGTCATCATTATTATTTCTATCTACGCCCTCCTCATCGGCTCCATCTGTCCTACCTACTACACCACTCGTCTTGTCTGGAAATATTTTCCTGAGAGGAACCGAACTCTGCTTGGCTTGGGTTACACGGCAGACAGTGAGGCTATAGACACCGTGATGTATGTCGTCAACAACGTCCTTCTCCCTATTCTCGCCTTCGGCACAATCGTTGTGTGCACGGCGATTCTTATCCACAATTTGAATAACAAGTCAAAATGGCGAGAGAAATCGACACAAAATGCACAACAAATTGCCACTAAAGACAAAAGAATCGTCAAGATGGTCACTGTTATTTCCACCATCTTCATCATCTGTTTCTTTCCTAATGCCGTCGTATTCGCTGCCATGGCTGCGGAGCCAGAGTTCAGTATTGATGGTGTCTACCGTAATGCATTTACTGTTACCTTCTCATATTGTTTCACCCTTGAGTCAATCAATTCTAGCATCAACATTTTCTTATACTGGGGAATGAGCTCCAAATTCAGAGAGACATTTAATAGCTTGTTTGACAGATGCAAAGAAAAGAGATGACCTACTTTCTCAGCTCTTTTATACATTATGTGTTTAGAATTCACACTGACAGAGTGTGTGTATGTGTGTAGGACCTATGTATATGTGAATGTGTTTTTAAAAGTGATATGCATCTGCTTCCATAAATAAGAAAACACAGACAAGTGACATGAGAAGAAGAATTCTCAATACAAAAGTAGAAAATTCTTATTGAAATCCATGAAAGTTATGGTACATGAATGCCAATCCAGGATCAATGGTGTACAAGCTACGGTGGGAGCCGTGGTTGCATAACAAAATAATAAATTTATTTCTTCAGAAATTTGATCTTATTGGTATTCCTTTTCTTTTTTTTAAAGTGATTTTAATTTTATTCTCCAAATGTACAGAATGTCGAGTGGAGATTCGAGATGGCCGTGTTTGAACCAGACACCTGTGTTTGCAGAGTTGTAAGATCGCCACAATATTAATGATCAAAGAATAAAATCAGTTATTTTTTGCATACATTAGTCATTACTTGCCAACATGCAGCCTCATTCATTTGTAAACAAAATCCTAGCAACCAATGCCCAGTCCAGTCAACATTTTTTCCCATGTCTAATAAAATAATGATAATCAATGCCCCATTTGCATCTTCACAATGAGTCAGCTCCATCACCGCCACCTGCATAGGGTATGTGTAAAGGTCTCCTGCCATCCTACTAAGAGCAGGTTATCCCCATGTCCTGTTTTCTTTTCCCGTGTAAATTGAAACTTCATGATAACATGTCATCACCTTCAGAAATATTGTTTTGTTATTGCTGTAGTTGGTGTTATTGTTGCTGTTTGTTGTCGCATTGTTATCGCCCCTAATTAAAAGCTGATCATACAAATAGTTACTTGGCTAATTGCGATTTTCAGTAAGTGCAGATCATGAATTTTAATATATCCGAGGATTACCTTTAGTAAGTATGGATGTATCATGAATGTCTCATTCTCACCTTTGCTGATTCTGAATACTGTATAGTAGATAATGAATCAAGAGGTAAGACTATACAGCCTGGTTTAAAAGGCAATGGCTGTTTCACTTTGGCTTTGGCAAGCAAATTGGTGAAAAAAGTTATTGTGATCAAGAAAAAAGAGAACAATGAAAATGCATTAGTCTATTAACACCGAGAAGGCAGACAAATTTTGTACAAATAAAACAATAACAACAACAGCTATAACAACAACAAACGTTCAGTGGTCTCAGTTCATTCTGTCTTTCCAGGTCAGATACAGTACGTCTATGTTCCCACGAGGGCCGCCAGACTTTTTCAAACCCAGGGACACCGTCCAGCAAGAGTTAATCACAGATTATCTCATCACCCCCAGTAAAGTGTGTGTGGATCGATGTTCCTATCTAGTGGCCGTTCAGTTGTCAGTGGCGGACGAGATAGATCAGAGAAACTCCATTCGGGCCACCTGGGGCAGCGCTTCCAAGACACGCTTATGGCCCCACGCGTATCTCAACGGAGATGTACAAACTGTCTTTGTCTTGGCTCACCAGACCGAGCTGAGTCATCTCCACCAGCCCAACGTGGGCGAGATGACCAAAAGTGAAGAACGTTTCCCAACACTTCGGGAATGGGCTAGTATCAAAACAGAGGCAGATCGTTATGGGGACATTCTGTACCTAAACATGCAGGACTCCTACTACAATCTGACGCTCAAACTCATGTCCAGCTTCAAGTGGCTGAAAACCCACTGTTCCAAGACCAAGTTTTTCCTGAAGGTGGATGTGGATACGTTTGTCAATATACCACTTCTGATGGACCTTCTCATTTATCAGGAAGAACGTCTCGACTTCTCTGTGATTGGACAGATGTACACTGCCGAGCGCGTGGTGCACCGGGCACACAAATGGACCGTGGATCCTAAAGTCTACCCTCCACCTCTCTTCCCGGTTTATGCCTCAGGTAGGTGGGTAGGCCATTAGCAGCCTTTCCATTTCTGGACAAATACAGGACAATCAAAATGTAGTCCTCCAGTGCCAAAAAATCGACATTTCAAACTTGCCACCTGGTGGACAAAGTTCTATTTTTGGCATACATTATAATTTATCAACAATAGTGTTTCGTGATTTAAAAGAAAACAAACAAAAACACACACACACACACACACACACACACACACACACACACACACACACACACACACACACACACACACACACACACACACACACACACACACACACACTCACACACACACACACACACACACACACACTCACACACACACACACACACACACACACACACACACACACACGCACACAAACCCATGTATTTTCTGCATTTATTTGACTAACATACACCAGGTTTGCATGTTACAAGAATGTTGGATAAGACAACCTTCATCTGGTCACTGGAGGGTTAATCTAGACATTTCTTCTAGTTTGAGAAGTAAATGCATTTGTGATACAAAGCATCCTAGTCGATTTTAAACGAACAAACAAAAGCAACCAAACAAACAAAAAAATAGCGGCATATCCTGAAGTAATACTGGCGCCCTCTGGTAATGGAGGAGTGCAACTTGACAGAAAACAAGTTTAAAGTATCTAGAGACCAGACCAATGGTAGTTCTCATTCTTTTTTCCAGTCGATCGCCCCCCCCCCCCTCCTCTAAACTTTCGTTCATCGTCCCCCATTCCTACCCACAGATCACGGTTTTTCTTGACAATTTTGGTTGATTTAACGAGTGGAAATGTGCCACTGGACTGCCTTGTCTCAACTTGTGTTCAGTAAGAAACCAATAAACAAAAATCTGTACTTTTGACATCCTCAGACACCGCCTACATTTTGTCAGCAAATCTCTTGATCCCCATGCTTGATGTCACCCATCATCTGCCTCTCAACCAGCTGATTACTCAGTTGGAGCGCCTTGGCGCTGAGAAAATGTTCGTCACTGGACTTATGGGTGTCATCATTAGCTATGACTTTTTCACAGTTCGGGACTACTTCACGGACCAGCAGGACACAAAGTGGTACATGTGTGATCTGATCAATGACAAAAAGATCATTGGGAAAGTTTTGCACACTGAGACCTTGTACAAAGTCTGGAGATCGATCTTCAGATTCTACGGCAAGTGCTGGAAGGAAATACCAGATCTTGCCAATCCAAGAGGGCACTAACCAGCAAAGCTAAACAAATGAAACAGCTCAGAATTGCTTGCTATTTTAATGGAAGATTAAAAAAAAAAATCAACTCAAGTCTATACTACTATGAAAAGCAGTTTCAGGTAGACTTTTTAAACGAATCATCATAAAATATCGCTGGATTTGTGATGAATTTTTATTTGATGATCCATTGTTTCGTGTCGGGATGTTTGAGATAACGCTTACCCGCTGACTGCTCAAGACCATGCCAGTACCCAGAGTTTTCAACCACCCCAAAGTAGTTTGTTCTTCCCAATAGCAAGACACACGGTCCCTTTGTCTTGAACAGTTTCGAGTTTCACTCAAATTAATCATTGTTCCACCATACAGACAACACCTTTATTCATCATTACCTTTTGGAATTGGAGCAACTAATATATTGGACTTTCCTATGATCGACAAGAAGTGCGGCATCAGAAAAAATCACAGCTCTAATCACAGGCAAAAATCTTAATGAGAGACATTTTCTTGCTATGAAAGAAAAATGCATATTGAAACAGTTCGATTCTTAAGGAATTAGCCATCACTATATACCCACATCCTCCTACTTATTTCCTTCCCAGGATGCGCCTACGTCCTTTCCAACCTTGCAGTCGCTGCACTGATGGATGTGTTTCCTTTTTCCCCAATGTTTCACATTGAAGACGCTTACATCACGGGGGTACTGACACGTCTGGCTGGCATCAAGATGATAGCCGGGGATGGTGGCATCTTCACACATAACATAGACTACAACTGGAAGCCTTGTGAGCTGATCCACGGGAACAAACTTGTGGGCACTGGAGTGACACTGCCCTTCAAGATGATCAATATGTGGGCTGGCGTAGTGCACCATGGCAACAAATGTGCACAGCGAAATCTACTGGACATGTCTTGCTACTGTAGCCCTCAGGAAACATACTGAAGCCCACATTATCCTTCTCTACTGGTGTAGTATCTAAAATCCAAGTTACTTTAGGCAAAGCAGATTAAGCTGAAGAAGGAAACATTTAGAACTTTGAAATGAATGCACTACAAACATTGATTTTTTGTTTGTTTATTCTCTTTCCAGATTTTCAAGATGGTTCAAGACATTTAACATTTGTAGTTACATTTTAAGATGATGAATAAAATAAATTTTGAAAAGTTGCGTGAATATCGATTTCTTAAAGTTTTGTATGATTATTTATGTTGACCTTGTAAAATTCCTCATGTTAACTCTAGCTTCATTTTCTGGATTGTTACATTTCATGGTGATTATGGCATTTTTCATTGTTTTCTCTAGTTTCAAACTCTTATATGGATAAATATCGATTATACATTCATGGAATTCAAAGCTGTGAATGCAAGTTATCTTTTTTTTTCGTATAATATGCGAAGGAAACAGACAATATTTTGATTGAGCAGTGCGATTTGATTAAGTTATAATTATTTCACATTGCACAAGAGAGCTTGATATTACACTTATTTGGTATTTTAACTTTTAGATACATAGTGATATAAATAAATAAATAATTAAATACATAAATTGTCATGATCACATTAGGATCATAAATGCCGTGCTAGGTCACGACGTCAGTGATTTAATTTTTACGATCTTGTTGATTATAACCAGCGTAATTTGTCCTTGAGCTGTTCTCGTGAACAGTTTGTTTTGAAACACCTTTTTTCTGATGGATGGAGAGAAGGAGGGGCGAGACAGAATAAATGTATAGCTAGGAATGACAGAGCAGTTCTCGACCCCGTGATTTTGATTAACATAGATAAGGGGCGAGTAAAGGTAGTTTATTTAGACGCTTAGTTGGCGTTCGGAAATTCGTGCATAAGAGTAGCAAGCACGGGGTTTGAAGATTTTAGTAGTTAATGCTTCGCATTTTAAATTTTGTCTAGACCGTAAAATTGACCTTGATTTTGGTGCAAGGCCATGACAAGCATAAATTAATATTGCAGGCTGAGCTGAAGCGACTGCACCAATCAAATGTATGAATCTGGACGGAAGGTCGAGACATAGCTTTAGTATTTAAACCCGTGCAGAGCTTAGATAGTGGCCACATGTAGACAATCTATTTACGAGGTGGACGGCGATAGTCCTCAGCCAGATGAGAGACATAGAGACGCAGTTGAGCAGTCCATATTGTGAGGAGCGCCATTATTTAAAGCTCCAGAGCCTACGGTACTTGGTTTGATATGAACCCACAGCGTTTACATCCAGCGCTCTCACTCCCAGTGAGGGCCTAATGGTGAGAGTCCATACTAATTTGTAATGATGAAAGTGAACCGTTCTACTTACTTTTGAAGACAGTTTCAGAGCTACCGCCAGACAACGCATGGTTGTACAAGCATTCTCCATGGCGTGTCTAGAGGAAATGTCCATATCATAACATGTCTCATTGAATTAATAGAATTTAAACTGTTATATCCGTCGCCACGTGCGCGGACTCTATTTGGCATATAACTCATATGACCTGCAAGTGGTTAGAGTGAATAAGTTAGTCTTTATAGAAAGCTGTAGTTTCATTAGTTAGATTCAGTTGCCTTTGAATTGATATTTATATTTATAATTATATTTGTTACATTAATTCCTGTAATTAAACTGCCCTACAGTTCTGCTAAAAATCAAAGCAATTGATTCATCTAGTTTTTAGAGTGCAAGTATTTTTTTTGTGTGTTCGTCGATTGTGGGAGCGGACCTCGAAAGAGTGTCAGTCGAATTCTCCCCATCTAACCCACATCGCGACATAAATGAATAAATTTCCACCGCAGTTTCAGCTTCCGTGCACTTGAAAACACAGCTTATTGCATGTATAGTAATGTTAATCCATCAGGCCCCCTTGGGCACTGCGAGTATAGCCATTTAGATCAGCCACACTGTTGGAATATGACGTTACACATTGAGTTCCTGTGAGATCCAACAAGTTGGCTGATGTCTGACGTGTGGTGACGTCACCAGCCAATTATTCAGACGAGGAAAATCGGTTGATGGGCGCCAGTGTTTCACCCTTGACCAGAAAGTTGACCATTTGCGATTATTGCATAATGCAGGCTGTTCATCATCACTGATACAAAAAAAAAAAAAAAATCATCCTTAAAAATATCGGCATCTGTCTGCTTGTTTGTCTATTGCCTTTCAAACTCCGTGTGCGTTACATTCATGCGTTAGTAAAGTTAATGTACATAAAATGGCACAGTGCACAAATAAAAGCATATTTAGCAAAAGGCATGGGATGTAAATTTTAAAATTTGATAATCTAAAAATGGACGACGAAGGTCAATGCGTAGTCGTAACAGTGGTAGAACAGAATTATTTTGAATGAAATGAAGTAAAATGAAACATTCACATTAGGGTTTTACTGTCACAGGGGCAGTGGAGAAAAGAAACGGAGATTTGGTTGATCGCCCCCAAAGGCTATACTTGGTGGAGTGTAATATTGACATAGTAAGCTACAAATGAACAGTCAACACAATCATTAGTTTCTCTAATCAGATTTGCAATTCTATTATGATCCCCTACCAAAAGCTCCAGTAGAAGTTTTTCTGTAATATCCGGAAAAACGAAAATACAAGGTGTAGCGTCCCACTAGTAGGACGATCGATATTTTCTCACCCCCCCGCTTGGCGAGTCTCACTCGGCGACTTTCCCCCCCCCCCCCCCTCTCGCCAGCAAGGCCGGTATTTCCCTTTGATGTCGCTGTGTGGCTTGTTTGTCTCACTAGAAAATCTAGAGCGTCTGGAAGATTCTGCGGTGTCCGAGATTACGATAGGTCGACCTTGAGTGATGTAATGCTGTGACGTGTCTGTGTACGATTGGGTGGCCTGTATGTGTCCCGAACGATCTAGGTCTGTCTCGTGCTTATGGGGCGGTAAAGCCGCTTCCTGAACGTTCCTGGACAGAATATATATAAGGAGGGCCAGGCGAGCAGTAGAGGTGCAAACCATGGATGCAGGTCGTAGGTGTAAATCTAGTCGTGGTCAGATATATTATAGTGCCTTCCCTGATAGGTGTAAGTAATTTGTGGATATCAGCTCGTGTTTACAGTTATTAAAGTTAGTGTTAATTGTTCATCGGATCCTGTTATTTATTTCTACAACAGTTCGAGACAGTTTCGTTTTTAAGGGGTAGACGATCAGTTCATCTGACTCTCCCCATCATAACGTGCTGAAATTTGCATCAACTGTTACATATTGGGGGCTCGTCCGGGATCCGATTAGATCAGAACAGATTCAATTCAGACCATCGAAGTGTTTCTAAAGTACAGTAAAGTGTGTAAAGATCATCGAGGATATCCACAACATGTCAGAGGCTATTGGAAGGCTTGGCCAGGAAGCAGACGCCTTGGAGCTCACTGGGAAGGAGAGACAGGACTACATCCGTGAAGGCCTAAGGGAGGAAAGAGAAAGGCAAGAGCGCACGGAGCAACTGAAGATGGAAAGAGAGGCTCAGGAGAAGGCGGCTCAACGACAGGCTCAGGAGAAAGGAGGCTCAACGACAGGCTCAGGAGAAGGAGGCTCAACGACAGGCTCAGGAGAGGGAGGCGGAACGACAGGCTCAGCTGGAAAGAGAGAAGATGAACCACGAGCTGGAGATGGAGAGGATCCGCCATCAGCGTGGAGGCGAGTCGACACAGGGGACCAGCGACCACGCCAGTTCCAAGAGACCCAAGCTACCTGCATTTCAGGATGGGAAGGACGACCTTGATAGCTGGCTACTTCGTTTTGAGAGGTTTGCCGAGACAGCGGACTGGCTCAGATCCACCTGGACGACATCACTGTCTGCCCTGCTGACTGGGAGAGCTCTGGAGTGCTTCTGTCGATTGCCGATTGATGAGGCCAAGGACTACGACAAAGTCAAGGAAGCTTTGCAGAAGAGGTATAACCTGTCAGAGGACGGTTACAGACTCATGTTCAGACAAGGTAAGCCTGAAGATGGAGAAGATGTCGGGATGTTTCTTACTAGGATCAAGACTTACCTAGAGAGGTGGATAAAGCTATCAAAGACGGAGAAGACCTACGAGGGAATGAGGGACCTGTTCGTTAGAGAGCAGTTTATGGATGTTTGCCCACCAGACCTTGCGACCCATGTGAGGGAGAGGAAGCCAAAGACGCTACAGGACGTCGCAGACTCGGCGGAGGCGTACCTGGTAGCGAGGAACCGGACACTCAGCGGGAGCGCCAGACTGCAGAGCCGGCCAGTGCGACAGAGGCCCAACGGAGACAGAAGCCCAAAGGTCTGCCATAGGTGCCAGAGGCCGGGACATAAGGCGACGGAGTGTCGTACCAAGATAAACGACAAAGGTGAGTTGAAATGTTACCTTTGTGGAAAGCCAGGCCACGTTCGGAGAATGTGTCCAGCCCAGAAGGATACGGGGCGAGGCAAGCCGAACAAGGCGGCGGCGGCCGTAGTGATAGCGGCGGACGAGTCGTCGAGACAGGATGCGACGACGGCTGACACCAGCATCAACGTTCAAGCGGTAATGAAGGACGGGAAGCTCCAGTTAGCGGTGCCTGTTACGTGCGGAGGATGCAGTGACGGAAGGACCGTGGAGAAGCTGAAGTTACCAGTGATGAAGGGCTTGATTGGAAATCGAGCAGTAGACGTCCTAAGAGATACCGGCTGTGAAGGTGTAGTGGTGCGGCGATCATTGGTGGACGACGGACAGCTCACCGGTGGGAAGAAACTCATCGCGAGGATCGATAACTCCTTGCTAGCGGCGGAGGAAGCCGTTATCGACGTGAAGACGCCTTACCTGACTGGCAGAGTGACGGCACTGTGTCTCCCGGAGACCATCTGCGACCTAATAGTCGGGAACGTGGACGGAGCGAAGGACCCGTACGACCCTGATACTGAGGTGATGGTAGGAGCGGTGACCACGAGGGCCCAGGAGAAGAGGAAGGACCAGTATACGTCGCTGAAGGTGCCGAGGGCAGAACGACACGCGGGAGTGGATAGGAAGGAACTCATCCGACTCCAGGAAGAAGACGAAGACCTCAAGAAGTTGGGGCAGAAGAAAATTCCGACCAACAGAGGCAACAAGTCCGTACACTTCGAGAGACACGGAGGTGTACTGTACCGGATTTATAGGGACATAAGACAGGCTACGATTACAAGACAAGTGGTACTACCCGAGAAACTGAGGGAGTATGTACTGAGCGTTGCCCATGATTCTATCGTCGGAGGACATCTCGGCGTGAAGAAGACGAAGGACAGGGTGATGAGCAACTTTTACTGGCCTGGTATCGAAGGTGACGTCGCGAGATACTGCCGCTCATGTGACATCTGCCAGAGGACAGTGAACAAGGGAACGACTCCTAAGGTGCATTTGCAGAGTATGCCAGTGGTAGACATCCCATTTAGGAGAGTGGCCGTGGACCTGGTAGGACCTATTGATCCCCCAAGTGAAGGCGGACATCGGTATATCCTGGTATACGTAGACTACGCTACTCGTTACCCTGAAGCGACCCCCTTGAAGAAGATTGACGCGGAGACAGTAGCAGAAGCCTTAGTAAATATCTACAGCCGTTTGGGTGTGCCCGAGGAGATCTTATCTGATCAAGGGACTCAATTCATGTCGGACGTCATGAAGGAAACGAACAGACTACTGGGAATTCGACAGTCGACCACCACAGTCTACCACCCTATGTGCAACGGGCTGGTGGAGCGATTTAACGGCACACTGAAGAAGACCTTGAGGCGACTGTGCGCGGAGCAACCTAAGCAGTGGCACCGATACATTAACCCGCTGCTCTTCGCGTATCGTGAAGTTCCCCAAGAATCGACAAAGTTCGCCCCATTCGAGTTACTGTATGGAAGAACGGTGAGAGGACCGATGCACATCTTGCGAAAATTATGGACCAAGGACGTAGAGGAGCCGGAGATAAAGACCAGTTACCAGTACGTCATGGAACTACGCGAGCGGCTGGAGGACACGTGGAAGTTAGCGACGGAAGAGCTCTCAAAGGCACAAGGTAGACAGAAAACCTACTACGACCGGAAGGCTCGAGAGAGGAAGTTCCGCCCTGGCGACGAAGTTTTAGTACTGCTGCCGACAAACGCCAACAAGCTCTTAGTCCAGTGGAAGGGACCATACAAGGTAGTCTCGGTTGTCGGTGTCAACGACTACAAAGTCAAGATGGGTGTGAAAGAGAAGACATTGCACGCTAACCTTCTCAAGAGGTATATCCCCAGGACTACACCAGCGACGACGCAAGCAGCAGCAGCGGCAATGGGACCGGCATCTGTCGTGAACGAGATGTGTGAGATTAACGACGGCAGGAGCGACACCACACCTGGAGATGTCGACGCTATGATGGACGACGACGGTGATGGTGCTGGGACTATGCTGGCAGAGGACGACGTGATGGACGAGAGTCAACCTGTGGAGTCAGCTGGCATGACAGTCATCGAGGACTGCGACGTGGAAGGCGACAACGGTGGAATGACGGAGGACCTTGCCGACCTAGGGAGCTGGGACCAGAAGGAAGGCTACGAAGATGTCCAATATGGAACGCAGCTGACGCCGGAACAACGTCAACAACTCGGCGACGTGGTGAAGGAGTATCAACGCATCTTCACCAATCTCCCCGGATGTTGCCAGTTAGGCGAACATCGCATCGACCTGACATCAGAGGTACCTGTTCGGCAACGACCATATCCGGTGCCCTATGCTATGCGCGACTCCTTGAAGGAGGAGCTCAGTACCATGGAAAGGTTGGGCATCATACGCAGAAGCTCATCAGCTTATGCTTCACCGGTTGTTGTCGTCAAGAAGAAGGATGGATCCAACCGAGTCTGCATCGACTACAGGAGGCTGAACAAGATCACAGTGTTCGACCCTCATCCGACAGCAGCCCCATCGGAAGTGTTCCAGAGTCTGTCGAGAGGAAGAATATTCTCTCGGATCGACTTGAGCAAGGGATACTGGCAAGTGCGAGTCCTGGAACAAGACATTCCCAAGACAGCGTTCGTCACCATGGGCGAACATTACGAATTCACCCGGATGCCCTTCGGGATGATGAACTCAGGAGCTACACTGAACAGGATCGTGAAGCCATTGATCCAGGGACTGAACAATGTGACAGCGTATGTGGACGACCTGCTGATCCATACAGAGACATTCGACGAGCATGTGAAGGCTCTCAAGGAATTGCTGCAGAGGATGGACCAAGCTGGATTAACTGCAAGACCATCCAAGTGCCTGATTGGAACGTCTGAAGTGGACTCTGTTGGACACTCAGTGGGAAAGGGTATGATTGGTCTGTTAGAAGAAAATGTGTGTAAGGTGCGAGATGCACCCAGACCCACCACTAAAAAGGAAGTGAAAGCATTTTTAGGACTGGTGGGATATTACCAAGAATTTGTACCTAACTTTGCAGCGATTGCAGCACCACTGTCTGATTTGCTTAGAAAGGGTCAGCCCAATGTAGTTCAATGGGAAGAAGTGCAGGAGAAAGCGTACACTTCTCTGAAGAATGCTATTGTTTCCAAACCCGTCTTATGTTTGCCAGATTTTTCAAAGAGAATTTGTCTTAGCAACTGATGCATCAGATCGCGGGTTGGGTGCTGCTCTTATGCAGGAATATGAGGGAAAGTTGTATCCTGTGGCATATGCCAGTCGTAAGCTATTGCCTCGAGAGACGAAATATTCAGTCTCAGAGCGAGAATGCCTAGCCATCGTTTGGGCCGTAAAGAAGTTTACTTTGTACTTGTATGGTAAGGAGTTTGTGCTCCAGACTGACCATAGGTCGTTAGAGTATTTGAATTCTGCTAGATTTGACAGCCCAAAGCTATTACGATGGAGTCTATTTTTACAGTCATATAGATTCAGGATTAGGTATGTCAAGGGCAAGGAAAATGTCGGCGCCGACTTCCTAAGTAGAGTGTTTTGAATAGTACAAGTTCAGTGAGATGTATTGTAACCCAGAGTTTTGCCTGTTGGATATGTTTCTGGGATGACTGTATTGTACTGTAATGTATATCTGACTGAGTATTGAATTATTGGCCGGCAGAGAGCCACTATGTATTTGTCATATTTTGATGTTTTCATTATTTGTCACCAATGGGACAATGTAATCTTGAAGAATGTAACCCAAATGGGAACTGCGAGCAAGCAGTGATTTTGTATGTTGCATTTATGTAATTTACGAGTGGCCTAAGCTTAGGCGGTATTGGTATTGCTTCGTTTGATCTGATATGATGAAGTTAGACCCTGATCAGTGGTCGATATGTGTTGGTATTTTTGCCATTATATCTATGAGTTTATGCATTTGGTTTTTAGGACAATCATTGTTATGCATAACGTTTATGTGCTATGGTTCGTGCGCGAAGCATTTTGTACTCGATGGCCATCGTTTCACCATGGTATGATTTGTAATAGTATCATTGACCATCGTTTCACCACAGTGGTGGTATTGTATTGTTTATAATAGTAGGTCTACTGTTGACCAGGTTTTGTAATGGTACTGCAATGATATTGTAATGAGATTGTATTAGTGTTATAAGGATACTATGGTTATTGTATTGTACTTAGGATATTGGGAAGGCACCTAGTACGTTATTAGCAATGTCTATTGTAAGTTTGGAAATGATAAGTATTGTATGATAGTGTAGACGCTTTGTGGTATAGATAGTTGAAGAATGTTCAACTTAAATTGGGGAGTTGTGTAGCGTCCCACTAGTAGGACGATCGATATTTTCTCACCCCCCCGCTTGGCGAGTCTCACTCGGCGACTTTCCCCCCCCCCTCTCGCCAGCAAGGCCGGTATTTCCCTTTGATGTCGCTGTGTGGCTTGTTTGTCTCACTGTAGAAAATCTAGAGCGTCTGGAAGATTCTGCGGTGTCCGAGATTACGATAGGTCGACCTTGAGTGATGTAATGCTGTGACGTGTCTGTGTACGATTGGGTGGCCTGTATGTGTCCCGAACGATCTAGGTCTGTCTCGTGCTTATGGGGCGGTAAAGCCGCTTCCTGAACGTTCCTGGACAGAATATATATAAGGAGGGCCAGGCGAGCAGTAGAGGTGCAAACCATGGATGCAGGTCGTAGGTGTAAATCTAGTCGTGGTCAGATATATTATAGTGCCTTCCCTGATAGGTGTAAGTAATTTGTGGATATCAGCTCGTGTTTACAGTTATTAAAGTTAGTGTTAATTGTTCATCGGATCCTGTTATTTATTTCTACAACAGTTCGAGACAGTTTCGTTTTTAAGGGGTAGACGATCAGTTCATCTGACTCTCCCCATCATAACGTGCTGAAATTTGCATCAACTGTTACACAAGGTAAGTTATGATAATAACAGGGAGACATCACAGGGGCAGCACGGTAAAATTCATTGTACAGATTTCTTGTCATAATAATGGTTGCTGAGATAGGCATTTGCAAACGTATTGTCTTTCTATTCCGTGACTGGTCAGGTGTGTCTCAAAAATAACTTTCCCTTCCCCACATTTCAAAATCCATTAAAGATAATGTCACCAAATTTGGAACAATGTACCTTTATTATATTAGCTATGCAAGATAGTCACCACCATTGTCCAAGCTCTTCTGCCACCGACGCAACCAGCTTTCAAAGGCGGCGAAATAATTTATGTCTCTTTGTCCAGCATTCTAAGAGCAGCTTTTGTGGCCAAAATAATGTCTTCCCCTGTCTCAAACCGCTGTCCCCGAAGGTGTTCTTTCATTTTAGGGAAAAGGTGAAAGTCATAGGAGGCCAAATCAGGAGAACATCGGGGGTGATTCAATATTTCCCAGTAGTTATACAAGTGCAGAAGTTCTGTATGCACAGGTGGGTTGTCACGGTGGAAAATCACACCAGTTCCAAGCAATCCAGGTCGCCTTTTCCTTATGGCAGGTCGTAACTTTTCTTGAATAACCATTTTGTAGTAAGTGGCATTGACAGTAGTGCCTATTGGAACGGGCCACGATAATATGATGCCTTTGTTATACAAAAAAATAATGTGCATGACTTTCAATGCACTCTGTTTGCGACGAACTTTCACTGGGCGAGGTTCATCGCCGTCCAGCCACACAGCGGATTGTCTTTTCAGCTCTGGGTGCCAAGAATAGACCCAGGTCTCATCGCCAATTATTGTTCTGTCCAAAAACTGCTGATCCTCACAACGTAAACGACGAAGAAAACTTCCACCGCACATCCCTCGTTGTTCCTGTTCATCTTGATTCAGCATATGGGGCACCCATTTAGCGAACATCTTCTTTTTGACAAGTTTATCAGTCAAAATTCTATGAACCGAAACAGAAGAAATAGGAACCTCATCTGACATCTCCCTGCTTGTTTTCCTTTTGTCTTCATCAATGGCTGTCTTTAAGATATCGATATTTTGCATCTCCACATGCAGTTACAGGCTTTCCAGGTCGTGATCCTTCCTACAGACTAATAAGTTAATTTATTAGTCTGTGATCCTTCCTCAACACTGATTCGCCCCTGATGAATCTCTCTTACCCATGATCTTACAGTTTGAATAGTTGGAGAGTGATCTCCTAAAGCAGCTAATAGATCTTGATGAATTTCTGGTGGCTTTTTTTCTCCCAAAGAATCGAAAATTTTATAACTGTTCTGATAACATATCTGGAGAATGATTTTCTCAAAATATTGTCTCCATTTTGTTGGTTACACTCATGAAAGATGATGTAAACAAACCCCTATAACTTTAATTCCGTTCAAGGCAGTGCTACAAAGTTTTTAACGGGAATTTCCATATATGTTGGTGTTCATTTGTGTGAAGTTTCAGGCATTTGGTTTATTATTTCAAGATTTTACAAGGTGGGGAAAGTTATTTTTGAGACACACCTCGTACTATGAGTGAACACTTCAGTGAAAATAAACCTCTACCCTAGCTCGACCAATGCTTCTTTCCTACGTGATAACTTAGATTTCGTCTTTAAGAGTTCTTGTAAGGTGAAACCAGAACATCTCTGATTCTATATACTTCAAACAACGATGACACTGGTTCTGAAAAAATGTTCTGATTTCCAGTGGGAAGGATCTCACGTCCACACCATCCAAAACTACTGGCACAATGATCTGACTGCTCAGGCTGATCTCATGCATGATAGCCAAATTCATCTCCATCTGCCTGTCAGTGTCCTCAAAGATTTCTTTGGACAGAAGAACTAGTGTCTTTTTCGTACCCACGATGGCGCCAGTCAGCTGCGGCATTCTAAAACCTCCATCAAAGTCAACTTCAGCCAGGACATAGGTCACACCGTGCTGTCGCAAGCGGGGCAGAAACGTCTTTTGTAGGAACCTTCTCCATCCCAGATCCTCCTAAAATCAACATAAACATGGGATAAGATGAGATAAGATGAGATGCATCTATTTATCCAGCACAGGGAATTTGATTGCGCAACTTCGTTACAACTACTGGACACATAAGGACATCTATACATACGTCTAAGCACTTGCCTACATACAACCCACGCATAGACATGTAGGGCAAACACGCACACATCAAATCGTGCACCATGACTACCTGCTAGTTACAGAAATTACAGAGATCCTAGCTAATACATCACCAGGAGACGCTACTCAGGCGATTTGCAGGTGGCTGTCATGATTCGAGTGTTATTAAAACTCACGCAGAGCGTGAGTTGTTTTTTTACCAGGGCCATGAGAAATTGGCTGGTGGCCTTGAACGGTCCTCGCGAATTATAGTTGGTGAGTAAATAAATGTAAAGTTAAACTGTTAGATTCACGCTTGTCGGTTTTAATGTTCGTGATTAATAAGTAATGGAGTAGGGGTGAAACAAGGTGGGGATAGTTGACATTGTTAAGTATGACTAGACAAGTTTTGCACGTTAACTGGCTGGTAGAATAGTGCAGACGTATTACTACAATTAAAATGGTGGGAGGTTTCGGCCAATGAGATTGCTGAACTAATTGGGCCAGCGGACTAGCACTGCTGGGTAGTTGGATAGTATAAAACATCGTGTAACGTTCAGATTCATTGAATACAGACGAGCAGAAGCATCGTGCCGTGAAGTATCTCCGGTTGGCCAGTACCTGAACTGTGTGATTTGAAGACTAGAAGTCCTTGCTATTCGGACTGACTGAGCTCTAGAAAGAAAGGTTTGAGTGGGCTGACCTTTAAAAGCCCACGCTGCGCTCTATTGATGTTCGCGCCTACCAATAGGCGTGACCAACGGTAACATATCTTATTGTCTAAGCATAATAGAAGTTTCAGAGATAGAGAGAGAACCACAGCCTCATAGGAAGTCTAAGGAAACTCCAGCTGGCACTCGACGAACGAGTGGCCTATATTATATATCTATCTCCATAGTATGATTGAAGTAATATAGCACATTGTTGATGAATTGAATAGTGATTGTGCATATATATATATAGTCTTTTGCAACTGCTTAATTACCTACAAGCCGAAGTGTGCTTCTGTAGGCTTTGAACGTACTGGGCTCTCTTGACATTCAAGCCCATATGATTTCTGGAGAGTTTGCCTGGCGTCTGGCCAGTGGCGACTCAACTGTCACTTTAGATTGATATCTAGTTTCGTATAATATACCTATTTGCTATTGAGTGCAGTACATCCAATAAGGAACCATAGTTACATGAGTATCATAGATTAAGTAGGTAGTTAGAATTTATTGCTTTGAATATATACCTCTATTGTCTTTTGTTTTGTTATTAATATTTATGTAAAATATGGCCTGACCGGCCTGACATAGATATACGCTCTAGTAATTTAATGCTTTTCTTGTGTGGTTGTGTCCGAGTGTGAGTTAGCTGCCTCTCGTGCAGTCGAATGCTCCCTAAGACCCTAACTCTGCGTCGTGACATCTGGAGGGGACACCTCATCTGAAGAGGACACCCTACCGTTCATCCTGACATCTGAGAGAGGACATCCCATCTAGAGGACACCACTAACATCTGCAGGGATACCACTCTGAACTACACTGTTATTTATGTCATTTTTGTAGTTTATAGTTTTGTATACCGCTAATTTTTTTTGTTTCTCCCCCACATGTCTGGCATGTCCTCTCGTTATTGATCCTCACACCACTACGAGGGACTGACAGCTAGTAACAGGAAAAGACAAGACCAGCGCTGTGGACCAAGGGAAAGAGCCAGTCCATTTCACCCAGTTAAGTGAACCATCTGTATTAGTCTTCGTTTGAGGGGTTCGTCGTTCCAGCTCCCCTACTTTTGACAGGCATTATTCTTTTTCTTTTGTGTTTAGATTAGATACGCGGATGGTTGGAAGGGATCGAGACTCAGCTTACCTTTCTTGCCAGACTAGCCGATCTAGATGGTGGTTTAAACCGGATGTGGGGTATGCTTTGCCTTGAATAGTTCTGTAGGGACCTGTTATTCGTATAGATTGTTAGCGTTCTATCTTCCTCGTACTTTTAGGAAGACGTCTCTCCTGTTCTTTTTCTTACCTTTTTGTAGATAGTTTCAGGTTAGTCAGGTCTGTTGTCGTTTGTTCTTTCTGTTAGTCTCGTCTCACTCTCCATGTAATTCTTTTCCATTATAGTGTTGCATTATTATATTTTTGTATTCATACTTGCTATATTATTGCCTGGGATAAATCACGTATCTAGGGCACGTTGAGAGATAATCTCGATATTAGAGTTGTTAGGCTTGTATAGCCAAGGAATTTAATATCGTGAATATTGATTTATTCCGATTTATAGCAGAGGGAACGCTGCTAGGAGTGTACGGAAGATACACTGGGAATATTACATTGGTATCGTTAGTTAACGACCAATCACGGAAGCAGTAGACTGACTGCTTGAGGATTAGGAGATATACGTGAAGGAGATAAGTGATCACTGATATAGCTCAACCACTACTTGGTTGTCTAAGACGTACAGTTTGTTGTTGATTTCGTTAATTTCGTTCATACTGCAGGAACGAACACCCGCAGAGTGCAATTGATACATTGCTTCAAGGGAGAATAAAGTTAGAGAGTTTTGATAAGTTGTCCTCGATTAGGACATTATTATATCGCATTATCGACCGGTATCATGGCCGAACTACAGAAATATTTGGAACTAGCCCAATCATTTGGCATACCGGAAGCTCAGCGTGCTTCTTGGGTAGACCAGAAACTGAAAGAAGAACGAGAAGAAAAGGCCGCGGAGAGATTACGCCTAGAAAAGGCTGCGGAACGAGAAGAAAAGGCCGCGGAGATATTACGCCAAGAAAAAGCCGCGGAACGAGACGAGAGAGCCGCGGAACGCGCGGAAATACAGGCTCAAAGAGAACATGACGAAAAACGGGCTCAAAGAGAGTACGAGCTCGCGTTGAAACAGTTGGAACCGAAGCAAGCCCAACCTACCGGGGCTCCGGAAGTTACTTCCAATAATAAAACGAAGCCTAAATTGCCAACCTTTAATGATAAGGTTGATCGCATTGATTCCTACCTCCACCGCTTCGAACTCCATGCCGTTTGCGCGGGATGGCAGCGTAGTGAGTACACGTCATGCCTCGCCAATCTTTTGACAGGGAGAGCGTTGGAAGTTTTCCATAGCCTCACTATTGATGACGCTAGGGACTATGACATTCTAAAGACCGCGCTATTAAAGCGTTTCCAACATACGGAAGATGGATTTCATAAGCGTTTCCGCGATTGCCAGCCGGAGGCATCTGAGAATTTCTCTACTTACGTGGACCGCCTCCGCCACCTACTCAGCCGTTGGACTGAGTTGGCCGGTGTGGAAGAGGGAAACTACAAGAAACTATACGATTTAATAATTAAAGACCAAATATATATGTCCGGCCACACGGACCTGGTGGCGCATTTTAAGGAACAAGCCCCCAAAACTACCGTCGAGATAACATCGATAGCGGAACGGTATGCTGCGGCTCACCCTAATCGATCGTTAGCTAAAGCTAAATTAAGCGAACCGTGTTACGCCGGCGCTGCTACTAAGACACCGGTACCGTCGAGACAATCAAGACAGCCCTTTCGATAGTCGCCGCAAGTTCGTCCACGGTCCGAGCCGCCGTTTAGCAGGAGGCAACCGAATCCCCATAAGTTTTCTCGGGACTGGGAACCCCGATATACACGCCCTTTCCCTACCGGAGGACCGCGTAAAAACTACTATCAAGCGCCCCCATTTCCTTCGTATCGAGGTACACCTCGAAGGGATGATAATCCATTCCACTGTTATAGATGTGGCGGCGAAGGCCACATTCGGAAACAATGCAGAGTTAGATTAGATGCGGCAAAGGCATGCTCTGTAGCATTCACCGAAAACCGCGGTGAAAGAACTAGGAATGTCGAAACCGTAGGTAAAGTTATTCCAGTTATGTCCGCCCTCCACGAGCGAGGCGCGCTGACATTGTATGAGGGACGAGTAAACGCCATACGAGCATCCGTATTGCGAGATTCAGGCTGTACGACCGTCAGTGTACGTGAATCGCTGGTCCGTCCTGCACAACTCCTGGATCGCGATGCGACATGCATTACTTTTGGTGGTTCAGTTGAACATTTTCGTTTGGCGGAAATATATGTTGACACACCGTTTATAACTGGTGTTGTCACGGCCTGTGTGCTACCAAATCCGGTCGCCGACCTAATCATTGGGAATATTCCCCACTTAAAGGACGTCTCCGATGGCGAACTCGAGATTTGGGACGATGATAACGACATTGCGTGTGTCACGACAAGACAACAATCGCGTCGCCAGAGTGACGACACATTACGATCGCCTGTCGTCGACTTGGATATGACCCCCGAGATTTTTCGTAACGAACAGCGCACAGATCCATCACTAAAGCCCCTCTTTGCTAAGATTCATCCGGACAGCCCGGATACAACCAGGTTCTGCCTTAAAGACGACCTCCTATATCGCGTTTTTCGGGGAAAGCGCGAAACTATTTTGCAATTGGTCATACCAAGATCA
Source organism: Onchidella celtica (assembly GCA_963931925.1). Lineage (NCBI taxonomy): Eukaryota > Metazoa > Mollusca > Gastropoda > Systellommatophora > Onchidiidae > Onchidella > Onchidella celtica. The sequence continues at coordinate 13,664,597 of OZ007574.1, forward strand.
TTTCGCCGAGACATCACCCGCCTCGCGCACGACACGCCATTGTCGGGCCACCAGGGCAAAGCGAGAACAAAATCGAGAGTCCTGTCTGTTTTTTTGGCCTGGGGTTTACGCTGACACAAATAGCTATGTGTCGCGTTGCGATACATGCCAGAAAAGAACCCCGAAAGGAAAAACTTCGCGGGCACCTATACAAGAGATGCCGACGGTTTCCACTCCATTTCAGCGAGTTGCCGTCGACATCGTCGGGCCATTACACAAGTCGGATAGAGGCCATCGGTTTATTCTATCAGTAATCGATTATGCCACCCGTTGGCCTGAGGCTATCCCTTTAAAAGAAATATCGGCCGATCACGTCGCCGAGGCATTGGTTACCATATTCACGCGCGTCGGATTCCCGTCCGAATTATTATCCGATAGAGGTCCGCAATTCACCTCCGACCTATTCAGGAAAGTACTGGAACTCACGGGCATTAGGCAGAAACTTACGCCACCATACCATCCACAGTCCAATGGCTGTTGCGAGCGCTGGAATGCCACCATGAAATCTATGCTGGCACGCGTTTCAGCCGATAGACCTGGTGACTGGGACCGTCGACTTCCGGCCATCTTGTTCGCATATAGGGAACTCCCAAATGCGACAACGGGTTTTTCCCCGTTTGAACTTTTATACGGTCGCAAACCACGTGGCCCGATGGTCATTTTACGCGATTTATACGCCGGTTCTGATACCGACGTTCCTGATACGCGATCCGCGTATCAGTACATAGTCGATCTCCGACATAGAATAGTTAATGCATGCGACCTGGCTTGACAATTTGCATGCGTACGGACCAGGTCATTTATAGGATATCGCGATCAGGGTAGTCGGTTAAGAACCCTGTCAGTCGGAGATCGGGCATTGGTGCTGTTACCAGAAACGAATAACAAGCTACTCCTCACTTGGAAAGGCCCCTTTCTAGTTAAAAAGCGACTCTCGAGAGTTAATTATCTCATTACCATCCGTGGTAACGATAAGGTGTACCATATTAATATGTTGAAAAAGAATCTTACCGATGATCAAAGTCATCACGGTCATTCATGCCATGTTGTGGCCCAAGCAAACGCAGCGATGGTCACTATCGATGACAACGACCGGGAGCCATTACCTATGACTAGACCGCTCCTATCCTTGCAAGCCACAGAGGACGCGACTTCCGTTAATATCAATCCACAGCTGGATCAAAGTAAGACACAGGACATCATGAATCTTGTTCGGGAGTTTGCGCCAGTATTCACTGATTTGCCGGGTAAAACATCCTTGGTTCAACACGTCATCCGGTTGCACTCGGACGTACCTGTGTTTGTCAAACCCTACCCGCGCCCGCTGCACGCGCACGACACCATACAGTCCGAGGTGGAAAAGATGCTCAGCTTGGGAGTCATTGAGCGCTCGACGAGCCCTTACTGCTCGCCGATTGTACTAGTAAAGAAAACAGACGGTTCCGTTAGGTTTTGTATCGATTACAGGAAACTTAACGCTCTAACCATTTACGATGCTGAACCTATCCCGAATCAGGAAGATCTATTTGTGCGATTGGCCGAGCCGTCCGTGTTTTCGAAAATAGATTTGGCTAAAGGCTACTGGCAAATCCCAATGGAAGAGGCCAGTAAACAGTACACAGCGTTTCAGACCCCTATGGGTCTCATGCAATGGAGGTTCATGCCATTCGGTCTCGTAACGGCATCAGCGACCTTTGCGAGGATGATGAACATCCTATTGCAGCAGACACCATGCGTCCTAAGCTACTTTGACATTTGCGCTTTCCATACAAATTGGAAAGGCCATTTAGAGGCACTTCGTCAAGTGCTTAGTAAACTTCGGGATGCCGGGCTTACAGCTAAGCCTAGCAAAGTCTTCCTGGGTTATACGCAGATGAACTTTCTAGGACATACTATCGCCAAAGGCGCCCAAACACCGGACGACAGTAAGATAAGTAAGATTTTAAAACTCCAGGCTCCTCATACTAAGAAGCAGGTTCGTAGCCTGTTAGGCTTCTTAAACTATTATCGGAAATTTGTTCCTAATTTTTCGGCCCTTACGGCCCCGTTATCCGATCTTACAAGAAAAGAGTGACCCAACAAAATTATCTGGAGTACGCAGTGCGCCACCGCGCTCGCGACAGTGCAGCAGTTGTTCTCCAGTTCGCCGCTGCTTATCCTACCGAATAATGGGATTAGGCACACCTTCACCGTCCGAACTGACGCGTCGGACCAGGGAGTTGGAGCTGTTTTGCTTCAGGAAAGAGATGGCTTATTGCGCCCTTGTATGTACGCTAGCCGGAAATTACTTCCGAGAGAGCAGAGATACGCTATCATAGAGCGGGAATGCCTGGCGATTGTATTCTTTGCAGATTAGAAGCAACCTATGGGATCTCTGGTATAGCTCTGAAATGGTTCAGGTCCTATCTATGTGACCGAAAACAAATTGTTGTAACAGATAATATAAAATCAAAAGAATACATACTGCCATATGCTGTTCCACAAGGCTCAGTTTTAGGTCCCACTCTCTTTATTATGTACATTGGGCCCCTGTCTAATATTTTTAAAGATCATGGTTTTTATTACCATCAGTATGCTGATGATGTCCAACTATATCACCCTGGTACGACTTTAGGTCATGTTGACAATGTTATAAAAGATAGTGAAAAGTGTATTATGGACACAAAAGAATGGATGAACCAAAACAAACTAAAGCTAAATGAAGACAAAACAGAAGTTATGATTATTGGAAAGAAAAGACAAATTACTGCAATTAAAAATGTAAAATTAAATCTTCGTGAAAGCACTGTAGCAAACGTGAATAAAGTTAAAAACTTAGGCACAATTTTAGAATCAGATCTCAGCATGGAAAATCAAATAAGTTCATTATGTCGATCATTAATGTTTCAATTAAAAAACATCAGCTCTATTCGTCCATTCATATCCCAAGAGGCAACTCGAATACTTATCACTTCACTTATGTTTTCAAAGCTTGATTATTGTAACTCTCTGCTCTTTTGGAATTCCGAGCAACAAAATAAAACGCCTTCAGATAATTCAGAATAATGCAGCTAGACTGATTTTTAGAAAATCAAAAAGAGAATCTGCCTCAAGCCTTATTGACCAACTTCACTGGCTTACTGTTGAAAACAGAATAAAATTTAAAGCTGCAGTTTTGGTTTACAAATGTCTTGAAGGTTCAGCTCCCTCCTATCTTTCGGAACTTTTGAAAAAACATGAGTGATAGATTTTTAAGATCTACTACAGAAAACAAACTGGTTGTTCCCAGGTGTAAAACATCAAATTATGGAGATAGAGCTTTTAGTTGTTTTGGTCCCTGTGTGTGGAATTCTTTACCACAAGAGGTTCGAAATTCTGCCTCTCTAAACATATTTAAAAACAGGTTGAAAACATTTCTTTTTAAAAACTTAATTTTATAGCTTGCTATTGTTGGATGTATAAAACTAGTTTGTCTGTGTGTGTGTAAGTTTATTTGAATGTGCTTTTATGATTTTTTACTGTGTACAGCGCCTAGAGCTTTTAATGTTTTAGTCCTGGCGCTATATAAATGTATATATTATTATTATTATTATTATACGCCGTAGACGCGTTTTCCCGCTACCTACTTATGACGGAATTCGTCATCGAGACAGACCATAAACCGTTGTTATTTCTAAAATCGAACCGAGCCAAGAACGCTCGTTTGACAAGATGGAGTCTGGCCCTTCAGGAATATCGCTTCATTATAAAGGCCATTCCTGGTGGAGATAATGTCCATGCCGACCTATTATCACGGTTACCTTAATCTTGTTGTATTTTAGTCTGTCATATGTATTGGCGTTGAATACTGATTAGCACCTCATTCAGAGACCGAGGGATGGTATCACATATTGTTCACCCGTTGTGAACACTTTTCACCTACCCCTGTGCTTTCCTTTGATCCAACAGCTACTTTACTGACGTCGACCCGTATTTTGGCCACACCAGACGTTGTTGCCCAGGGTCGAGGACGAGAAGTCATGGCAGACCAGGAGTCCAGATCCACTAATGCCATCGATGCTACTATAGTTATCTTTTCTTGAGTATTATTCATTGTATGTATGCATTCCTGATGACATTCGCACAGGATCAGTGTTGTACTCTAAAATTTTAGAGTTATTATTGTTAATGTCTACGTATTTAGAGGTAAGATTTAATCCTCAGAGAGATATATACTTTTGGACGGAGCCTTAAGATTTTCATGTAGTTTTGTCCATCAAGGATACCCGTCCTGTAGGTTTTTTTCAAATTTTGTAGTATTCTTAGTTATTACCTAGCAAATTCACCTTTCGAGCAATTTCTCGACTCATGCCTTCCCCTTACGATAATAATTTATATCGTTAAAATTGCAAATTTTAACTGGGGTGGGGGATGTGTCATGATTCGAGTGTTATTAAAACTCACGCAGAGAGCGTGAGTTGTTTTTTTACCAGGGCCATGAGAAATTGGCTGGTGGCCTTGAACGGTCCTCGCGAATTATAGTTGGTGAGTAAATAAATGTAAAGTTAAACTGTTAGATTCACGCTTGTCGGTTTTAATGTTCGTGATTAATAAGTAATGGAGTAGGGGTGAAACAAGGTGGGGATAGTTGACATTGTTAAGTATGACTAGACAAGTTTTTGCACGTTAACTGGCTGGTAGAATAGTGCAGACGTATTACTACAATTAAAATGGTGGGAGGTTTCGGCCAATGAGATTGCTGAACTAATTGGGCCAGTGGACTAGCACTGCTGGGTAGCTGAATAGTATAAAACATCTGGTAACGTTCAGATTCATTGAATACAGACGAGCAGAAGCATCGTGCCGTGAAGTATCTCCGGTTGGCCAGTACCTGAACTGTGTGATTTGAAGACTAGAAGTCCTTGCTATTCGGACTGACTGAGCTCTAGAAAGAAAGGTTTGAGTGGGCTGACCTTTAAAAGCCCACGCTGCGCTCTATTGATGTTCGCGCCTACCAATAGGCGTGACCAACGGTAACATATCTTATTGTCTAAGCATAATAGAAGTTTCAGAGATAGAGAGAGAACCACAGCCTCATAGGAAGTCTAAGGAAACTCCAGCTGGCACTCGACGAACGAGTGGCCTATATTATATATCTATCTCCATAGTATGATTGAAGTAATATAGCACATTGTTGATGAATTGAATAGTAATTGTGCATATATATATATAGTCTTTTGCAACTGCTTAATTACCTACAAGCCGAAGTGTGCTTCTGTAGGCTTTGAACGTACTGGGCTCTCTTGACATTCAAGCCCATATGATTTCTGGAAAGTTTGCCTGGCGACTGGCCAGTGGCGACTCAACTGTCACTTTAGATTGATATCTAGTTTCGTATAATATACCTATTTGCTATTGAGTGCAGTACATCCAATAAGGAACCATAGTTACATGAGTATCATAGATTAAGTAGGTAGTTAGAATTTATTGCTTTGAATATATACCTCTATTGTCTTTTGTTTTGTTATTAATATTTATGTAAAATATGGCCTGACCGGCCTGACATAGATATACGCTCTAGTTATTTAATACTTTTCTTGTGTGGTTGTGACCGAGTGTGAGTTAGCTGCCTCTCGTGCAGTCGAATGCTCCCTAAGACCCTAACTCTGCTCGTGACAGTGGCAGTCATGATTTCCGTATCTTTCCCTGTTTATTTTTGGATACATCATCCGCCCGCTTAGTAATCTGATGAAATACAGGATGTGAAAAGGATAGTTGTCAATTTTGGTGAATCACAGTATAAAGGAAGTAAGGCTTCCAACGTAATCATGAAAGGCTTTTTAACCGCTGTTCCATAAATTCTACAAAATATAACATTATGCATAGAAAGGTGTAAAGATTAACGTGGGCATATTTTAAAAGGTCTTAAGTTCTCTATATTTTAATACTTTCGTTGATTTTGAGCCACAAATAATTTGAACAAAGAGGGAAGGTTTCCAATATGAATTACAAAATGTGATCGAAAATTGCGTTCTATCCCTCTCTGTGGGTCTGTGCGATCTGTGTGCCTTATTTACTGTGGTACTGCTACTGATGCTGTGACAATAAATTTCCTGAGAACATGATAATAAACTTATATCTTATCTTATTTGATCTTTACCCATTGCTGACCGAAAGTCGACTTTGTCACATTTGTGTATTCTGCCTGGAATTGTGATATAACAAAACGATATATTAGTCTTTGCTTCGAATCCAAAGACCAGTAATAATGTGACCTAGATGCTGGGCTTGGTACAAGTAGAATTTGCAATATTTACCTTGTCCGGATCAGCTAGTATAATTAAAATCAGTAAGGTTTTTGTGTGATGTCTCTCCTCATTTCCTTGAAAAAAACAACTGCTGTCCAGTTTGTCGGGAAACGTGCCTACAGGATCTGAGTTGGACACACTGAAAAACGTGTTATCAGAGACACAGTGGATGAGACTAGACAAGATTGTAATACGTCTTTAGGTAGAAACGCCTATAACATGCACGTGTTTAGGTCTTGATTCGGGGGCTCAATGTCTATATGTATAAGACATGGCTGAAGGGGGCACTTCATGCCTTCATGCTCATTATTGTCCTTTTGCAACTGCATTAAGTATATTGGGAAAATGTTAAAAAACAAAAGAATAAAGAGACGAAAAAAAATTCTGTAGGATCGCCACAGGTTTTGAAACAGTTAAAATGTGGTGGAAATATGTATGTCGGAAAGTCCAGTGCCAGAAACAAAAACTTGAGATTCCAAAAAGAACTGGAAATGGAAGAAACATAGTAAATAAATACACGGGGGTTCATGGTTGAAAAGTAGGTGGCGTAGTGTTCGCAAAATAATAATTGGCAGTCAGAGTAGCTTGCTTGGGAGGGGTTGGTGGTTGCAAAAATAAATGGCTGAAAAAGACGCATCTCAGTTTAAAAAACAACAACAAAAAACTCTTGTCCAGAGAAATAGCATGTCTGCAGAGCTGACTTGCAATCCTGATTGATCTGACCTTACTTCTCTTTTCCTCAAAGAGATCCAACAGTCAATGTTCCTGGTTTCCTAAAAGATTCAGTTCAACCTCACATGAGCAGACATGTGACGTTATGACCCTAACCTACCTTTAACCCCATTGCTGTGACGAAGTAATGACTCTATCATTGCCGAGGCTTTTGAATTTAGAGCTATCAAAATCCTGGCAGCTCCAGTAAAGTTGATATTTCTGGAATACCATCTCCATTAGATCTGACATCACAGACTTCGAAAGTTTAATCAGCTTAACGACGGCTGAAGCCCGCACAGCACACCTACAGTACTTTTAATCTTCTCTTTATTGAAATGCTCAAATCCTCATCCATCTCCCCTCTTGGCGTATCAACAATTTTCTCAGATCACAGGAAAACGTTTCAAATTTCCGATCATTTTGTTTACTTTTGGGCGTGACAAAACCGTTAAATGCTTAATCTTTTCACATCACCAGAATCAGGGCTTTTGCATGCCCACTGTACGTTCCTTCTTTACAGTGGCTATCACAATTTTGTGTGGGTGGGTGGGTGGGTGGGGGGGGGGGGTATTTGAAAATTCATATGAAATCTCCCGGTAAAGATAGAGTTTGATATTTGGTATCATTGGAAAGCTCATTCAGGGAAGAATAATGACAGCCGTACGTTTACAAACACATTAAAAAAAAATAAAAAATATTGTGTTACGAACCCGCTGGTCGTGTGGGGTGCCTGTGCATAGACGGCTTGTAAATCAGCTCGCATCCAACAGGAGAAGGGTGATGTGAAAAGATAAAGACTTCAGAACTACTAATGATACCTTGTCAGAATATGACTCTCACCAGACGCTATGACCAGGTATAATCTTAAAACCACCAATTTCAACGATACGCTGGTACTTGAGATAGGCGAAGAATTGATTTATTGTATACAGTGTTGAATATTACCCTTGAGGAAGCATTTATTACATTGAGTGGATGAATTAGTATTACCTGATCATAGATGATGAACACTTCGGCCAGAGGTTGGAAAGTAATAGGAGTTGCTCCGATGTGCATTCGTCTTTGACCCACATAGAACAAGTAGGTCATCTTCCATCTGTTGTACAAGAAGATGGCCGTTGTTAGCACTGCACCCACGACAAGGAAGAACAAAATGAGGATGCCGGTGAAAAATGTCTGTGCCAGACACTGCATCTGCAACAGTGGCAAAAATTCCGGCAGTAACTGGTAGGGCATGGCGGTTCCATTTGGAAAAGTGACGTTCAGCTGCTGGACATCTTCAAAAAGGCTTGGAACCAGGACCAGAAGTCTTAAGAGAGGGAGAAATTCGCATGAACATGAGAGTGGATTCCCCTTTATATTCACAGTAACATTGTCGTTCCTGCTTTTCAGGAGTTGTAGATCGTGGCAGTTGTCCGCAGACAATCCTCTTAGCATGTTGACAGATAGATCTAGATACTCCAAGGACTTGATATTGCTTAACGTGGGCTTGAACTGATTTAACTCGTTGTGGGAAAGCAAAAGACTCGTCAGGTTGGAATTGTTGGCAAAAGCAAAGAAGGAAAGATCCTTCAAGGAATTATGACGTAAGTCTAATCTTTGTAAATTGACTAGAGTTGAAAATGCACGACCATACTCATCATCTGCCAGACTTTGTCCAAGAAAATTTTGATGCAAAAGTAAAGTATTTAAGCTGGTGAGATATTTAAACACGTCTAGACTCATTTCACCGCATGAATTTCTGGACAAATCTAAGTGCTGAAGGGCAGGAAAGTTTTTAAGCGGACCTTCCCAGCAGTGTGCTTCATTACCTGAGTAGTCCACATATCGCAGAACTACGTTATTTTTTGCGATTACGGATGGGATAGCATAATTTACTTTCATATCATTAGCATACACTGTTTCTAAACTTTCAGGGAGGTGCACGACAAAGTTACCTCCTGCCGCCACTTTCACTGACGATTTAAAGAGAAACCTGAAGAATTCTTTTGCGCCAGCAACCGACCTACACAAACGAGAACTTTCTGAATAATATGCTCTATCCACACCATGTCCGCTATCTTGGAATCTTTCAACCCCCGTTGTTAAACTTCTTAGTGTAATAGTTTTGGAATTGTCTGCAATCTTAGTCTGTACATTTGGTAGTCTGTCAAGTTTGTTGTAACCTATATGATCTGATATGATGGTCAGATTTCTGTCTGTCCGGTGGTCTGAGCCATTCTGTGTCACGCCCTCTTGGCCTTTCAGAATGTCCATGTGGTTTACTAGATTCTCTGAGGAAGCATCATTTGTTTCCTCGTCACTGGCCAAAAATGTCTGGTCAGTGTTCCTAATGACGTGTGGATTTAAGGCTGACGTTGACCCACTTCGATTAGTGGAGATATGATAGATTAACTGACTACTACCATCAACTGTTTTCAGATTAGAGAGGCGAAGAAAAGAGGATAGAAACTTAGCATACTGTATGTTGTTATGTGCTATACTCAAGTATTCAAGGCTCAGTGGCAAGTCATCGATAGCTCTGGGGCTGATTCTGTAAATCTTATTGTCTTCCAATATTAATACCTTAAGTTTCGTGTGTTTCAAATAACGAAATGTGGAGTTTTTTATTTCGATTACACGTTCATGTATTTTCATGGCTCCGGTAATGTTAAGACTGGTCAGGTTGGAGTTTGCTAAAAATTCAGAACCTTTTTCAAATCCATCAACGGAGATCTTTGGGTTATACGATATATCTAGGCAATTGATATTTTGAATAAATTTAAACAACAAGGGAGGAAAATTTGGCATCTGACAATTTGACATATTAAGAATTAAGGGTTGCTCAGTGACGATATTATGAAGAAAATCTTCCGGAATGCCGGGTTGCATGTTGCAGTAAGCGCTCACGTCAAGGTTTGTCAGATTTTCCAAAGACCTGAATCCCACACCTAAGGCCACAGGCACGCCATCCATACGAAGGTATCGCAGGCTGGTTAAAACAGACAAGGCATTGTCCGGGTAAGTAACACCAGTCTCATAGCCATGCTGATTTCTTGCAATGTTCAAAATTTCAAGTTTGTCCAGTCCTTGAAACGCGTTTGATTCAAATGTGTCAATCTTGTATGATAGTCTGTTTCTGTCAAGTGACAGTTCTCGCAGAGAGTTCAGACCATAAAACGAGTGATTGGGGATGTGGGTCAGTTCGTTGCTGGCCAGATTCAAAACTTTCAGTTTGTCCAAAGACAAAAACATCAAAGGTTGAATTTCCTGAAGTTGGTTAAGTGAAATATCAAAAATCCTCAGTTCAGTTAGAGGTCGAAACACGACAGGATCCAGCGTTTTTAAGTAACACCCGGACACATCAAGAGTATGCAGAACATTTTGTGACTTGAATGTGCAATTTTCAAGATACTGGATTTCATTCTGAGATAAAACAAGCATTTCCAGGCGTTTCAGGTGAGAAAAATCAAAGCATGTTACATTCGCTATGTTATTATTTTGAAGATACACACGTAAAGCAGTGGATGGGAGGTTTGGAACTGCAATCAAGTTTTTACTGGTACAATCTACTGTAATAATGTTAGCATGGTTGTTAGGTGTACAGGAACACTTTGACGGGCAATCCGCCGTCTCAGATCTCTGGTGAGAAACTATCTCCAGTTCTGAATGCCCTGTGAGATCATTGTCCTTCTGACCCATGCTGACTAGCGGTTTACCGTCAAGGAATCTCTTGGTCTCAGTTTGTGTCCCCGACCTGTCCAAGTGACTGCGGTCTCTATGTTGGTAGGGGACATAACCTGTCACTTCACTCCAGCTCATCAGTAGCAAAATGATCAATTTTCCCACATCTGCCATTTTTCAGGGCGTATTTCTATGGACGTATACAAATGCATGGTAGAGATTCGAATAACAATTTCATGCCCTTTTCAGGAACAGTACAGATATCTAGAGAATCAAAAACAAAACTATCCCCAACATCTTGAAAAAAACAACAACCCGACAACTTACTATTGCAATCACAATAACATTTGACGGAGTGAGAGAAAAATACTGCCTATCCTATTAGCTTTCATCTGGTATATTGTTAGGAAGACCAACCAACAGATCGTCCCAAATTTTTATCTCGTGACTAAATTTTACCAACTGTCTACAATGTAACATTATTAAGATCTTCATGAACTTACCTTGATTTGAATGGTGACCAAATGTGTTGGGTTACATAGCCAGTAGCACTGTAGCAGTCCCTGGCTTTACCGGACAAAATGACCCCGTCTTAGTCTGTACTAGACGACTGTTACGGACTTATACATAAATTCATGTGAATGTTGGAGAGTTTTTGAGTTTCAATCATAGTCATGAACTGTGGTGAGACGCTAGACAACCGGATCTTGTAAATGATAACACAGCGTGTTGTGACCCGATAACACCAGGAAAGTTAAATAGGGAATCTTCCGGATGTTCCAATTTCAAACAAAGGGGCATTATTTTTACACCCCCCTCCCCCCCCCCCCCAACCACTCGGATTCATGTTTATATTCTTGGCTTCACTCCTCCTCCCCTTCCCACTTTCCCCCTTGTAGGAGCATAAACCCATTATAGCGATGAATTTTATTAGCAAAAATTGACCATCCTTATATTATCACTGCACGGAAGTCAGTGTGTCTCTGTGGGTGGGTGGCTGGGGGTGGGGGTTCGAAAATCATACGTGGGGAGGGTGTAGGTAGACGGTCCTAGTGTCAATGAGCTTTCATCGAATATAAAGGAGGTCGAATTCGTCACCAGCATTGAAAATAGTTTAAAAGTCCATTTATTTAAAAAGTAGTAGACAGTTGATCGAATCTGTACCTTTTCTTGTCTACATGAGGTATGTGTTGGTGTGTGCGTGGCGTGTAAGCATCCGATCGTGCTCGTGTGTAGTTGTCTGTGTATGCATGTGTGCATATGGGAGTAGATCATGATTTTGTTTTTCTCAATGTAAAGCACCTAGGACCGTCAGGAAAAGCGCCCTATATGAAAGTACTTTATTATTGTTTTAGTTATGGAAGGGGGCTGGTTGAATGGTTACAAAATCTGTTGGGTTAAACAGATTTCTTTGTCCTTTGTAAACATTTTGTTTCTGATCTTTATATTGTCTTATGACATTACGAATTGAATGCTTTCGGGGGAAATTGTCCAAGCTGTCCCCCAAAAATGCTGGGATTTTTGCCACAGGGATGAAGCAGTAGTGCAAAACAGTTCAAGTGGGCTTTTCCTTTCAATCGTCCAATTATTTCCTTCTTGGCGAGTCTAGTTATCTGGTGAGGAGTGGGAAGAGTGTTTGGGACAAGCAACCAGAGGTGTATGTTCTGGGGGGGGGGGGGAGGGGGTGGACGGGGATGCTTCATACTGATAGCGTGTTCTTGCGCAGTACACCTTTCGGGGCCGATTTCAAGATATAAAACGATATTTTTGGAACATGCATTCAGTGAACACGGGAGGTCTAAATGCTCAGAGCAGACACGCTCCTAAAACAAAAACTGAATTTGTGTGACGAAGTATTTATTCCCCCATAGTCGACGTTCTGATGGAACAGAAACTTCGTTGTAAAAGGTCACCCGGAACAAATACTTCGTTGTAAAAGTTTCCCCCTATGTTTTGCCAAAATTAAAGATTTTCAAGAAATTTAACATTTAATCATGAAAACGTAATGAAATGCTACTAACTATACCTTCGCTTCTTATTTCTGTATCAAAAACAATTTTTGGAAGTTTTTTTTTAATAGAATAGCTTTTTCTGGGGGTTGGCGTTGTACTTCGTCCGGGGGAAAGTTTACTATACCTATATTTCTAAGCACTCTATCTCCCGCCCCCTTACCAGATACTATGAAGTAAATGTCCAACTTCGCCCCCCCCCCCCCCATCGTTTACTTCCTAGTAAATGTTCTCCAGGCGGTCAACGTCCTTTTACTGGGTGATTCCTATGACCAGGTGGTCAAAGTCCTTTTACTGGGTGATTCCTATGACCAGATGGTCAGCGCCCTTTTACTAGATGATTCCTATGGCCAGGTGGTCAAAGTCCTTTTACTGGGAGATTCCTATGACCAGAGGGTCAACGCACTTTTACTGGGTGATTCCTATGACCAGATGGTCAGCGCCCTTTTACTATATGATTCCAATGGCCAGGTGGTCAATGCCCTTTTACTGGGTGATTCCTATGACCAGGTGGTCCAAGTCCTTTTACTGGGAGATTCCTATGACCAAATGGTCAACGTCCTTTTACTGGGTGATTCCTATGACCAGATGGTCAACGTCCTTTCATTGGGTGATTCCTATGACCAGATGGTCAACGCCCTTTCACTGGGTGATTCCTATGACCAGATGGTCACTGCCCTTTTACTGGGTGATTCCTATGACCAGGTGGTCAACGTCCTTTTACTGGGTGATTCCTATGACCAGATGGTCAACGCCTTTTACTGGGTGATTCCTATGACCAGGTGGTCAACGTTCTTTTACTGGGTAATTCCTCTGACCGGACGGTCAACGTCCTTTTACTGGGTGATTTCTATGACCAGATGGTCAACGTCCTTTTACTGGGTGATTCCTATGACCAGGCGGTCAACGTTCTTTTACTGATTCGTTACTCTGACCAGATGGTCAACGTCCTATTCCTGGGTGATTCCTCTGACCAGGTGGTAAACGTTCTTTTACAAGTGATTACTCTAACCAATGGTTTGAATTGTTGACCTGGTCAGAAGAAGCATCTTTAAATTAGTTTGACCAGCTGGTCCATGGAACCTCATAAAAAATGTTATTATAGTTGCTGAGTTCGGTAACGGTATTTTAATTATATACACTACAGACGACCTTGGTTGTTGGAAATGCCAATGTCTTATTACGACAGACAGACAGACAGACAGACAGACAGACAGACAGACATACAGACAGACGGACAGACGGACAGACGGACGGATGGACGGACAGAGAGACAGACAGCTAAATAGATAGATAGACATTTTGTCGAAGAATGACAAGTAACGAAGAAAGGGACATAATATTGGATTTGTTTAAAATAGTTTTTAAAAATGTAGGTTATTTTCCTTCAGCAATACCCACGCTTCATGGCTTTGACGAACGGTGGCTACACTTTCAAAAGCCATTCAAGCATGGTTCATTCCAGGCACACGAACGGCTAAACAAAACAGAAAATATTACACAATGTATCCATAGAGAGATAAAAGTGAAAATCCAGAGTGAAAAATTTCAAACATGAAATTATTTCTGCATTCAGAAAGTTTCAATAGAGCTCGTTTGAGTTTCTTTTTGCTGAAAAAACTAATTTCCAATTATGAATATAGAAATATGGACTTAGACGGACAGACAGACAGACAGACACATTTTTTAATTTTCAACTAAATAAACACTTTAGGATGTAACAAACATGTGTAAAGAGCCATATTAATGTATCACTATATCTGGCTAAACTGAATCAGCTGAAAGTGAAAGTTAATTTCTGGATGGGAAAATCCTGAGTTGTTCTATTTCATAGTCATACAGTAACAGAAAATGATGTCGGTAACGCTCCGTCTCACGCGTTTTCTTATCAACAGGGACGATATCAAATCTGTGGCATTGCCTCTTCATTTAAGTGCTCTCATGCGAAACTGAATAATGCCCGTCTTTAACTTCCTGACAAATATGAAGGAGAGTTAGTCTGTAACAGTTGATGTAAATTTCAGCACGTTATGATCGGGAGAGTCAGATAATCTGAACTGCTACCCTTTAAAAACGAAACTGTCTCAAACTGTTGTAGAAATGAATGAAAACAGGATCCAATGAACACTTAACACTTAACACTAACTTTTAATAACTGTAGATGAACGCTGGATATCTCACAACTTACTTACGGGGAAGGCACGCAAATCTAACTAGGAAACTTAGACTGGATTTTGCACACACGCAGAATGACTGGATCTTGCACACATGCGGAATAACTAAATCTTGCACACCCACTCGCTCGCTTGTCATTCTTAATTACCCACCCAGATAGAACGTCCAAGAACTGGCTTGACTTCCTAACAATACTATACAAAATTTTAATCCAGAAACTACGAGATGCATGAAGGCCATCTAATCGCACTTAGACACGTCACAGAATTGCGTCACTCCAAAGCCAACCTAGCGGAACTACCCCGACATGAATGATATAGTACGTTCTCGATTGACCCACAATAAAACAAATATGTCACACAGCGAGAATTCAAAGAGAAGTAAAAACTAGCACACGAGGGGTTGCCGAGGGATGCAGACAACATTGTTAGCCCGTAGGACGCTACATAGTCAATAATCTTCTAACACGTATTCAGGACCCTTCTTTCATCTGACAATCCAGTCCTCTAACATCCGCATACGTGTCAATTCTTGTATGATAGGTGGGAGGACAGGATTTGTCTATCCCGATGGTTCTCAACGTGGGAGATATCGTCCCCTGGAGGAGGGGGGGGGGGAGGGGAAGAAACCATTTTGATTTCAAAGAGGGCGAAAACGAAGAAAAAGGCGGCAAGGGGAGCGAAACGATGAAGAGGATATTAATTGGGAGGGGGCAAAAACTTTGGGGGCAAATATAAGGCAGCCACTGACGTGTTGAATAGCACGAGTAGGTGGGGTTTATTACAATTGAATAGAAAAGGTGGTGTTTTTTTCTTTAGTGCATTTGATAATGCTGTCTGTTTTATAATGAACAATCAACACGCTTGTTGCCATTAATAAAGCTTCGATAAACTTAGCATTATAATGTGTATGTAGCCTGTCTTCTTGTGGAATGTTTCCGTTGTGTTTGAGTAGGGATTTGAGTGAGGGGTGAGGGACGAAAGTAATTTTTGAGATTAAGTAAGGAGGGGGGGGGGGGTGGAGGTGGTTGCCAGGAAAAATGTTGAGAACCCCAGGTCTACCAGGCAAATACTTCAAATACCACTTCCTTAAAACGTGTGAACAGTTTCGTACTGTGGTGGCCAACTACTTTCTCTTTTCTGATGTCTCCTTTAAATTAATGAGTTTTCGAATAGAATTTAAGAATAGAATAGACTAAAATCGAATAGAAAAGAATGTAGGTGGATCTGGCCAAACCGGGATAAAGGTGAAGTTTTTCAATGTTCATTTTTTTTGCTGTTCTTTGTGAAATATTAGTATTTTCTGAGTAATTCTTTTCATTGGAGTTTAACATCTATTCTAAGCAAAGTTATGAAATGTTTGAAGTGAGAGATGGCGAGAATCGTGTTTTTGAGAAAATTGATCTTGAAGTTTAGCAAACAATCTTAACCATTTTTGTTTTGTTTTGTTTTGTTTTTGTGTAAGTCTCATTAAGCACTGTCCGTGACACAATAGCTGTGAAGAACTACCATTTAAAAACAAGTTCATTTTTATTGGACTAAATCTGGACATCTCTGGGCTAAGTTACAGGGCAGAAATCTCTCGTTACTTTGAAGGGATTTCCCCGGGAATTTGATCTTTCACCTCAGGCTAGATTTCATCGGATTCCCTCACAACTAGAATGCAAACTATTGATGTCGAAGGAAATTTGCCTCTGAAATGTGCACACACATAAAAAAAAAAAAAGACATACAGTAACAAATACAACAGAAAATGCAGTGAAAATGGTAATATCACTCTCATTCATATTTCCAGCATGAAAAGGTTACATCTTTTGTCAGATCTACAAGCAATTTGAGCTAGAGAAAGTGCAGATTTACAGTATTGGCACGGAAAGGTATAGCCTTTCAAACACCGTTTCCCTGCACATTCATGCGACATTATAATTAATGTACATAAAATGGCACAGTGTACAAATAAAAGCATATTTAGCAAAAGCCATGGGATGTAAGTTTTAAAATTTGATAAATACGAAAGGCTAAGGGAGTAAACCCCAACAGAAAATCCGGAGGGAGAGCCCCTAAGGCAGACTACACTATTGATTCTATGTGTATCGACCATGTCGTTCCAATGGATCAAATCAACACTGTCGAGAGGGGGAAAGTGGGCCATGGGCTAGGCACCTTCTCCATATTCACAGCCCAGGCATGCAGCACAAAACAGGAAGGACACTGCAAATATGAACAAGCTCAGTGTGCACACCCATGCTTAACTACAGCTATAGCAGCAACTTGGATAATGGAGAAGACACTTCATCCTACTGTGAAGTAGGCAACCAACACAGACAACGAAAGTTACGGGTTATAAGCTTTCTCTTATTGGCGTAAAGAGATAGCGCCACGGGTCGTCTTCGACGGTGAGAGTGGCTTTTTAGCTGCACTGATCAGCTACCGCCCACCTTAATCTGGGCAGTCCCCAGCCAGTAGGGTGCTGATCCGCCACGTCTGCCTGCTCCTATGGGTGTGTGGAGATAGGACAAAAACCGAAAAGTGAACGTTAAAACCCGTACCAGACATTAAACCAAAAAAGTCTTCCCAGCTGAAATTTGGGACATGGAATGTAAGGACAATGTGTACCGGATTCGACCAAGACCTGGTCAAGACAGAAGATCTAAGAAGGTCTGCCATCATAAACAGGGAACCTGCAAGACTTAATGTCGACATTGCTGCCCTACAAGAAACCAGGCTTGCAGTTTCAGTGACAGAGAACAATTACACCTTCCATTGGCAAGGCTTGGGAGCAAATGAGAATCGTTTATACGGGTAGGCTTTGCAGTCAGAAACAGCCTCGTCAACAAGATCAGCACACCTCAAGGACATCAGAGCGTGTCATTTCAACGAAACTAGCAACAAAAACTGGAACAGCCAACATCATCAGCGCCTACACTCCTACTCTAAATGCTGACAATGACAAAAAAGATGCATTTTATGAGGACTTGCAGAGGGTAATAAGGAATATTCCAAATAACGACCAGATTTTCATACTCGGTGACTTCAACGCAAGAGTTGGTGCTGACCATCAAGCGTGGCCAACCTGTTTAGGCCGTTTTGGACTTGGCAAGATCAACGAGAACGGTCAGAGGCTACTCGAATTCTGCGCAGATAACAACCTGTGCGTCACAAATACCTTCTATAATGGAAAAGACCACCACAAAGTATCATGGCGCCACCCAAGATCTGGCCACTGGCATCAAATCGACTTTGTCATTGTTAGAAGAAGTCACATCAACTCAGTGAAATCAACAAGATCATACCACAGTGTCAACTGCAATACAGATCGTGATGAGTTCTTTGTTTCTCGGGGGCCTCAGCATAGTGCTGTTGGCCCCCTGTTCTTGATTGTCTCTCTCTTTTATCTTTCTTGTTTGTTGTTGTTCTTTCTGTTGACGTCGTCCGTGGTTTCTTCCAGTCATGGTTTTTATTAATTATTTTTTGGTATGCGCCAAGGTAAGGGCAAGGGCAAGACAAGAAAAAGGGAAGATCAGAAAAGCAGTTCTATTTCACTGTCCCTTTCAGGAGTTTGACCCCTTTATTGCCAATGAAACATGTCACTAGTTGACTGTTTTCCTCTAGAGCCCCAGTTAAAACAAGTATTAAGATATTAAAGCCTAGCATGGCTCTAGGGTTTTTGAATTTTGATCTTTAGTTCTTGGTGCCGCCAGGGAGCCTGGCGGCACCAAGACTAGTCCCGCAGCAGAGCATAATTTCAGGGATCTTTATAAAATCTCTGCGTTGGGTGGTCCCGGGTGCAATAGGCATCCGAGGCCATTGTTTCTGCCTGTATGGCTGGGCCGGCAGAAAAAGTCTGTCGGCCCTGGCAGATAAAAAGGATAACTATTTCTAAAATAAATTTATCTTACAGAACAATGTGTTTGTATATTAATATATTTATTTATTTAAGATTTTTTAATATTAAATATTTTAGTTACATGTACTTATTTGTTTTATATTTATGGCTGGCGAGCCTTCTGTCAGTCCGTGCGCGGTTGTACCGGCGTCACCCAGCCTCCGGCCCTCACCGGTGGCCGACCTCAGCACGCTATTCCGCGATTGGACTTTGAGTGGTGCCACTGCTACCATGATCCGCCGGGTCAGGGGTGCCAGCTTTGCTACAGTCAGCGTACAGATTTATTTTGTTGGCAAGGGCCCTTTTTTCTTTTTTAAAACTATTATCTTCAAGGGACAAGACACCGGCCAATGTAAATGGTTTTTTCCCTTCAATAAATAACCTTTTTAGTTTATTTCTTTCTATTTCATTTTTACTACAGTAAAAAAGGATGTGCTCTGTCGTCATGGGCACGTCGCAGAGATTACAATTGAAGTTGCCCCTAAGTCTATATGTTTCTATTCTTAGGGTATTTAAGCCTAGCTCACTGGGAGTGCTAAAATCCATGACAAATGTTTCCCAGTTCTGGTATATCTGCTTTATAATGTTTACTTTTTGATTTAAGTATCCTTCAAATTCATTTTTCCTAATTTTGTTAACATATTTTTTAATTAGACTAGATGTCACTTTTATCTAGTTTAATGTTTAAAATTTCAGTTTTGGTTGTGGCACTCTTAGCGTTCATTCCCGGTGACCCCCATGTGCCCCGGTATCCATAGCAGGACCACGTCTGTACCGCATCTGGAAATCCTATCTACAAGTGTGATAATGCTGTGTATCATGTTGTGTCTGCTGTTGGACTGGCTTTCTGTCTGTATTGTCTTTATGGCTGAAAGTGAGTCTGTAAGAATGGTCACCCGTCGGTCCGTGATCCGGCGGGCGTCCAATTCTATAAGTGTTCGTTGTATTGCGTGTAACTCTGCGGTGACTATACTCGTGTTGTCTGTGATTCTGATTGACCTATCTAAGTCTGTGTCTGTGCTGTAGATGCCCAATCCCACATGCCCATCCTCTGTCTTCGACCCATCCGTGTAAATCTTCTGTGTGTGTTTGTAGTATCTTTCTATGTGTTCGTACACCCTGGCTTTCATAATGGTAGGTGTATGTAGTTTTTTGCTGATTTCATCTGCCAGGGCGGTGTCTAAAGTGAGTCCCACGAGCCCCCAGGTTGTTGGAAGTGGGAGGTGGCAGTCCAGCTGGAGATCGCCGCCCCCGAGTTTATGGGACATTTCAATCATGTTATGGATTAAACTTTTACTTTTTAAAGTGTCATGTCGCGGCTTTCGTTTAAGTTGAATTTCAGTTTCATAGTTTTGAATGATGTTTTTTATAGGGTTGCCTCAATTTAATTTTGTTCTGGCCCAGTATTTCAGAATGCTTTTAGTTCTTTCCAGATGTAAAGGGGGTATTTTAAGAGCCGCATTTAATTTTAATTGACTGGGTCCACTATATATTTGTGATAGGTTTTTAAGGGCTGAGTACTGAATGGAATCCAGGCTGTCTAAGCTAGTTTTGTTTCCTGTGTGATAGAGCTCCTCCCCATATGAAAATCTAGCCCTAATATAGTTGTTATAGAGGAGAAGCCTAGTTTTGAAGGGGGCGGCGTATCGCCAGCTCGAAATCCTTCTCATTACATTTAGGGCCTCCAGACTCTTTCTGGCTCTGTCACCGATCTGCTCCCTATATGTTAAATTTCGATCCAAAATGACCCCCAGAAATTTTGCCGATGACGTGGATTGTACAGGGATGCCTTGAATTTGAACTTTTCCATTCTTTTTTGAGTTATAAAACACTAATTGTGTTTTCGAGGCGTTTGCTTTTAATCCCAAAAATCCTAACTGTTCAATAATATTATTTGCCTCGTTTTCTAAAACTTTTGGTAATGAGCTGCGTGTTACTTTGCCCAATTTACCTTCCCTAAAGATAGCTATATCATCGGCAATACAGATCACCTGTTGGTTCTAGCTAAGATGAAAATCACTGCCAGGAGAATGTTCAGATCCACCCCCCCCCCTCCCCCAACAAACCAAAGATAAATGCTAGGAATGTCGGCAACCCAGAGGTGAAGACCAAATTTCAGACAAAACTTGAGGAACTGCTTCCAAACTTTGACAAATCCACCCCTGATGAGTTATGGACCAGACTGAAGACGACCATATACGACGCAGCTTCGCAAGCATTTGGCACAGCAAAATCTCAAGAGAGGACTGGATCGCAGCCAGCGCATCCATACTTAACCCACTAATAGAAGAGAAACGCAAGGCACGGATTGCACATGACAAACATCCTTCAGAAAGTTCAAGGAATCAGCTGAGATCAGCAAAAGCAAATCTTCAAAGAGAATCAAGAATACTGTAGTGAAATTCAACAGGCTTCAGACACTGGCAACATCAGGAGGATGTACGTGAAAGTCAGAGTTGCCCTCGGCCCACAGATCAACAAGTCGGCACCTCTCAAATCATCCACAGGTCACCCAATCATAGATAAGACCTTGCAGATGGACAGATGGGTTGAACATTATTCTGGACTCTACTCACAAGATCGTTCAGTAGATGACAGCTTTGGCGCACTAATTCCAAAACTTGCAGAAATGCCAGAACTGAATGAGGAGCCAACAGAGGAAGAATTGATTCGGGCAATCGACGATCTACAGGGAGGAAACTCTCCTGGAAAAGACCAAATACCAGCAGAAATACTGAAAGAGAACAAATAGCTCCTCCTTCCGTACCTGTACAAGCTCTTGATTGTCTGCTGGAGACAGAGGAAAATACCACACGACATGAGAGATGCCAACATAATAAACCTGTACAAGAACAAAGGTGACAAAGGAGATTGCAACAACTACAAAGGCATATCACTCTTAAGTATAACTGGAAAAATATTTGCCCGCATCCTGCTAAGGCGCCTGCAGAAATTGGCAGATCGCATCTTGCCACAGAGCCAGTGAGGCTTCAGATCAAGTCGCTCAACAATGGACTAGTGGTGCAGATAATCGTGTTCGACGATCGAAGTGGTCGTGCTGATAGTCGATCATAGCTCTCGATCGTCGAACATATCGACTATCAATCTAGCCTAAGCCTTAGTATGGAATTAACAATTGATACCAAACTGCGTGAAATGGCAATGAAGAACGCTTGTGGCTGGGATTTTGGAGTGGAATAGTTCATTTCTAGAAATGAAATTTAAATAGAGTGCATACCAATTTTATTTTGCAAAATACGCATAGATAGAAAGATGTTAAAGCCATTTCAACCCCCCTCCTCCCCCCTTTGTTTAAATAGATTGTTCCAGTCGAACTTTTTCATGGATTGGCTCCCCCATATCTCCTCCCTTCCCCCACCCCACATCCTTCGGCGTAGACCTTGACGTAAGCCTAGGTCACTGACGCTGCACGGCGTGCCTTGACTTCGACGATCGACTCGGGCCTATTGATAGTCGAAGTGGACTCCCTAAGAGAAACCAATAGTTATCCCATATTCGATATATGATCGACGATCGAATATGGACTAGGTATATAATCGACTATCGTCGAACATGAAAAATTCGACTATCATACATCACTACGATGGATAGGATAATTATTTTCCCTTCGCCAATTACAGGAAAAGTGCCGGAACAACAGCTCCCTCATCACATGGCCTTTGTAGACCTCACAAAGTCTTTTGACACAGTCAGCAGATCAGGACTGTGTTTGGTACTGCATAAAATATGATGCCCCCAAATCTGCGGAACCTTATCATCTCGTTCCATAAAGATATGAAAAGTAATGTTCTGTTCGATGGCAGCACATCAGAGAGCTTCGAAATCAGAAGTGGAATCAAGCAAGGCTGTATCCTTGCACCTACCCTCTTCAACATCTACTTTGCAATGCTCCTACAGTTTGCCTTTAAGACATCACCTGGAGATGTCTACCTCCACTGGAGAACAGATGGATCCCTCTTCAACTTAACAAGATTAAAAGCCAAGACAAAGACTACATCATCTCTAATTAGAGATCTCCTTTTCGCTGATGACGCAGCACTTGTCGCGCACAGTGAAACAACACTACAAAAAATGATGAACCACCTATCGCATGCATGCCAAGCATTCTCTCTCACCATCACCGTCAAGAAAACAGTGATTTTGACTCAAGATGGTACGCCCAAGGCAAACATCACTCTAGACAACAATCCTCTGGAGGTTGTCAACGTTCTGCTACCTAGGATCAACAGCCCTTGACGATGAAATAAATACCAGGATAGGAAAAGCTGGAACATCCTTTCGCAGACTGAAAAACAGGTCATGGAACAACAAAATGCTCACACTAAGGACAAAGATAGGGATATATGAAGCATGCGTCCTTAGTTCACTCCTTTTCGGATCAGAAACGTGGACTCTGTACTCAGGACAGGAGAAGAGACTAAACACCTTCCACCTCAGATGCCTCCGAAAGATCCTTGGCATCAGCTGTCATGACAGAAAGACCAAGACACAAGTCTTAGAAGAAGCAGAACTGCCGAGCATGTACACCATCCTGTGCAAGCGAAGACTGACATGGCTAGGTCACGTAAAACGAATGGACAACAGCAGGATCCCAAAGCAGTTGCTTTTCTGGTGAAATGGCCCAAGGCGTCAGACAGCGTGGAAGACCAAAGCTATGATTCAAGGACAAGTGCAAGAACAACATGGTAAAATGTAACGTCAACCCTGGAACTTGAGAAGAACTAGCAGAGGACCGTTCAGCTTGGAAGTCCACAATGAGAGCTGGAGTCCAACACTTCGAGAACAACATCATCTCAGACCAAATTGAGAAGCGCCAAGTAAGAAAGGAGAAACCCCCACAAGCTCGCGGCACCTCTCTTACCTGCCAGTACTGTAATAGGAGCTGCTTATTCAACATCGGTAGGATAAGCCATGAGAGGAGCTGCGGGAGAAAGGAGTAAATTTAGCTGCTGGCCGTCTGTCAAGACGAAAAGAGCCAAGTATTGGTCTGCCGCTTTTTGCTGTTTTAATTCTTGTGTAGCGCGTCTAATATTCGGTCATCACAGCCTTTTACAGCTTCAATCTTCACTTCCCTGTGAATAACTATAAAATTCGAAACATCTTTGTTCTTTAGAAACAAAAGTACATTAAAAATGATGGTGATGGAAAAGAGTGTTCCGCCAACATCAAGTCGAATTCGAATGTTAAAGAGTCGCAAATGGCGCATGGGTCGTGCTTTGGCCATTCCTAAAATATTCGAACAGCACCAGCAAATTCTAAATGATAATACTGACAATACATTGCTGAATAGAAAAAGCCAGCTTTGTGGTTGGCAATATCATAATCGCTTGGGCACACTTTCCAACTGAACAGTTTTCCCTAACAGAATGGAGCCAAGATGGAGAATGAAAATTAGAACTGTTGTCAGCACGATGAAACAATGAACTTTCTATAAATTCAAAAACAAAAGCAATTACAATAATAAAAACTTCCTTGCACCCTCCACGGTATTTGAAATGCACTTGCAAAATTTGGTTACTGTAGGTGGCCTAATAAAAAAGCCTATTGCGCTCGCAGGTGGAGAATTTCCGAAATATATAATTAGACAACAAGAATAATATTGATTATTTTATTATCATTATCATTACTATTATTATTATAATAACCCAGCAAGAACATTATCTAGAAACTTTCAAGCTAATTTCTGCAAAGCTTTATACTGTTGGGCACGGTCAAGTTGATGAGTAGTCCAGGAAGCTGTTTTTGTATTTTCTTTACAGCATACCTTTTGTAATCGACAGCCATAAAGAAGAGTAAAATAGGGAAAATTTTTTAATCTTTATCGATTCAGTAAAATGCGATGTGAAGATTTTCATAATTATCTTGAAATAAGTTGAGCTGTGATGCAACCAGAAATTAGAACAAGCAAACAAACAAAAGAAGTGATTATTTAGTATGCGATACTCAGTCTGCCACATGGCAATTACTGGTGTGTGGATCATGACTTACATATCTGAGATTTCTAATCGCCAAGGCGAGCTGAGACTGGCTTTTCTGGCAATTATTCAGTGTAAAGCAGATGTCAGTTCTAAACAACTCTGACAGGTGTTATTCACACAATTCGATCACATAATTTGGTCAATTTTGTCGAGGCAGGCAGCAGTGACCCTCCATCGATGCATAAATGTCATTTCATTCTCTCTCTCTCTCTTTGTCTTTGTTTTGGATTTAGTTGCCAGTTTTTTTTGTTTTTCTTTTGATTTTGATTCTGTAATTACAACTTTAAAAAGTGTGGAACATAAAATAAAAATATGTCCGTTAACGTACTGCCTTTATCTCACTGATAGTTTATCGACAAATCATACATCGATTGGCCTTTTTAAATCAAGATTTCAAACTGGCTTCAAACTTGAGGAAATAAAACAAAGAAACAGATGAAAAAAAAAGCAAACAAAACCACCCGGTTCTCAGTGGTTGCATGCACGTTGGTTGCCGGAGCCACGGCGCAAAAGACACTTTATAGCTACAGTACGTTTAGAAACTCATGCCCCCTGTCACTTGCAATTTCTCGAAAAGTGATTCTTGTATTGCAGTAGTATTTTACACACAATCTTAGATTTTTCATGGACTTAAGATTTTCTGATAGGTATCCACAGGCAACATGAATTTTTCCAAGAGGCGAATTTCGTTGATCTTTTCGAGCATTACAAACAATGCGCCCTAAATGTTCAGTTTTACCGCCTTTTTAAAAAACAGAAGTTCACGTGCCAGAGTTGTTTTCTTATCCCTGGACTGAAGTGTGTACTTCTTGAATGGGAAACGGTGACTTTCTTTTTGTAGAACTATTCAGTTTTCATCTTGAAAGCCTGATGCAATTTTTGTTTTGTTTTAAACCCAAGAAGCAAAATACGAAATAAGATGTGTTTTCAAAGGGAAAGAAATATTTTATTAAGGTTATGAGGACCTGTTGCTCACATGCCAACTTTCAATACATTCAGTCAAAGGGCTGCAAAGTTATAGCTTTGGGAATAGAGACAAACATTTTTGCACAGACTATACAATGCATTTTGAATGACTAAACTAGTTACGTGTGGTAATTTCCATCAAGACGTAAATTTTATATTTCAACTTGCATGATGACATTTACAAAAGCAATGCCTTAAATAAATACACATTTTTCTTTCTTTAAAAAAAAAATTTAATTCACAATTTAGTCTTCATCAAAACACGCAAGCAGCAGGGGCCAAATACAACGGTTGGACCCTCTAAATTATAAAAAAAAAAAGTAAACTATTCTAATCCGAATATTTGAAGACACGAGTTTGACATTTCCTTTATTTTGATCCGTTGATTTCTCTCCCTTCATCACTTTATAATCATCGCAATTATGCCATTTAATCCTGACAAAGACAATACTGTTTAAAGGACATTGATGTTTTTATTTGTAGACACACAACTTTATCGTGGTTTACTTCAATATTAAATAACTACGTCAGGTCGAATCCATTGTCAACGTCCGTGATGAGAAGAATTGTTCTAATTTTTCCGAAATAGTTTCCACGGAAAAGTGCTCCCAATTACCTGTATCAGAAAAATGGGTTTCAATTAAATTCTTAGGTCTAAATTCACATACCATAATTGGGCTATTGATCAACGTTTCTTTACAACAGCGGCTCACCGACTCAGTGGAACTTTGTCAAGTAACAATGAGTGCTTGATAAGGCTTGTGACATTCTTACTGCGAACGGTCTTTATACATGGACAGTGTGGTTAAATGCGCTGACAGGGACCATCAGTCTTTGCAAATCGCTTCTCAAAGTTTCGTGTTATTGCAGTCATCTGTCACGGACCATCAGCTGAATCCGAGCAATTCCATTGTTGCCTCCCAATGAAAATTTCATCCTCAGGGTTGTTAGTGTTCCAGAATATTAGGGAAAATCATTAAAATTCACCGGTAATGTTAGAGATCAGTGGTAAGCAAAAATCTACTTGTTTTACTCTTATTACATTCATGTCAAAACATACAATGCCCTACAGACAAGGTTCGACAAGAAAATGCTTTCCGAACTATCCGGAACATTTGTGTCCATTCCGATCTGACTGAAAATTGAGTCTTTTAGATCCACCTTTACAGAAAACACGAAAAAAAAGCAGTGTTAAAAAAGAAACGTATTTCATAAGCTTTATTTTTCTATAAATATACATAAAAAATGTTCATTAAAAAGTTCTACACGATGTGCGTTCATGAAAAGCTGTCTTCATTGCCGGGTGGTGGTCCTTGGCTAGGGAAAAAATGAGAAGACGAAACGAATGTGTTCCTGTTTGAAAGGGAATGTATTTTTCTCTTTTTCTCTTGTGTCACAGCGCCAGGAGAAAAGACTAGCAAAATTCTTATATATAAACCGGACATTGTCGCCTTTAACATTGTTCTGAGAGAGACTATCTTTCACAGCGCGAGTTGTAGCTCCTTCAGTGCTCATCATATCCCATAATTTGTTTCACTGACGCAGCGGTTTTACCGATGTTATCCAGGACTACAAATTTACCCGTGAGTGTCACCATGACAAGACCTTCCAGTCTTATTCTGCCAACACATCTCTTGATTCTGTATTTTGCACTTAACCTGGCAAGTGGCAACGTACAGGAATTTCGGTTGGCTGAGGCAGTTACCGGAACCGAATATAGTAAATCCACCTATAGTTCTGTCACAATGGAAACAAAGTCCAACAAACTGATAGACGATTATACTTTAGAAGTGGTGGTTATTGTCCAGAATTGTTTCATCAGCACTTGTATAAATGTATTTGGTATCGTTACCAACACTCTGAACATCATAACTTTTTCCAGACAAGGTTTTGGAGAGACAATCAACATAAGCCTTTTTGGTCTGGCTATCTCTGACATAGGCAGTCTAATTACTCTGCAGTGGGTGATGTTATGTACAGCCCCATTTGTTATGTACTCAGATAACCTTCCTTTCTATTCTCTGGAGTTCCAATACCTCACCGCTGGCTGGCCACGAATTGCCTTTACCCGCATCACTGCTTGGATCACGGCTTTTATCACTTTCGAACGTTGTCTATGTATAACCATGCCACTGAAGGTGAAGATGCTCATCACACCTCGCCGTACAGTCATCATTATTATTTCTATCTTCGTCCTTCTCATCGGTTCCATCTGTCCTACTTATTACACCACTCGTCTTGTCTGGAAATATTTTCCTGAGAGGAACCGAACTCTTCTTGGCTTGGGTTACACGGCAGACAGTGAGGCTATAGACACCGTGATGTATGTCGTCAACAACGTCCTTCTCCCTATTCTCGCCTTCGGCACAATCGTTGTGTGCACGGCGATTCTTATCCACAATTTGAATAACAAGTCAAAATGGCGAGAGAAATCGACACAAAATGCACAACAAATTGCCACTAAAGACAAGAGAATCGTCAAGATGGTCACTATTATTTCCACCATCTTCATCATCTGTTTCTTTCCTAATGCCGTCGTATTCGCTGCCATGGCTGCGGAGCCAGAGTTCAGTATTGATGGTGTCTACCGTAATGCATTTACTGTTACCTTCTCATACTGTTTTACCCTTGAGTCAATCAATTCTAGCATCAACATTTTCTTATACTGGGGAATGAGCTCCAAATTCAGAGAGACATTTAATAGCTTGTTTGACAGATGCAGAGAAAAGAGATGACCTACTTTCTCAGCCTTTTTACAGATTATGTGTATAGAATGCACACTGACGCAGTGTGTATGTGTAGGACCTATGTATATGTGAATGTGTTTTTAAAAGTGATATGCATCTGCTTCCATAAATAAGAAAACACAGACAAGTGACATGAGAAGAAGAATTCTCAATACAAAAGTAGACAATTCTTATTGAAATCTTTGACGGTTATGGTACATGAATGCCAATCCAGGATCAATGGTGTACACGCTACGGTGGGAGCCGTGGTTGCATAACAAAATAATAAATGTTATTTCTTCAGAAATTTGATCTTATTGGTATTCCTTTTCTTTTTTTAAAGTGATTTTAATTTTATTCTCCAAATGTACAGAATGTCACGAGCAGAGTTAGGGTCTTGGGGATGTTACGACTGCACGAGAGGCAGCTAACTCACACTCGGACACAACCACACAAGAAAAGTACTAAATAACTAGAGCGTATATATGTCAGGCCGGTCAGGCCATAGTTTACATAAATATTAATAACAAAACAAAAGACAATAGGGGTATATTCAAACCAAAAAAACTCTAATTAATAACTTAACCAATGATATTCATGTAACTATGGAGGTAATGCAATCAATAGCAAATAGGTATATTATACGAAACTAGATATCAATTTAAAGTGACAGTTGAGTCGCCACTGGCCAGTCGCCAGGCAAACTCTCCATAAATCATATGGGCTTAAATGTTAGGAGAGCCCAGTACGTTCAAAGCCTACAGAAGCACTCTTCGGCTTGTAGGTAATTTAAGCAGTTGCCAAAAGACTATATTTTATGCACAATCACTATTCAATTCATCAACAATGTGCTATATTATTCCACTCATACTATGGCAATAGATCTATGATACAGGACACTCGTGGTCGAGTGCCAGCTGGGGTTTCCTTAGTCTTCCTATGAGGCTGTAGTTCTCTCTCTATCTCCGATCTCTATTATACTTGAATAAATAAGATATATTACCATTGCTCACGCCTACTGGGAGGCGCGAACATCAATATAGCGCAGCGTGGGCTTTCAAAGGTCAGCCCACTCAGACCTTTCTTTCTAGAGCTCAGTCAGTCCGTTAGCAAGGACTTCTTGTCTTCAAAGCACACAGTTCAGGTACTGGTCGACCGGAGATACTTCACGACACGATGCTTCTGCTCGCCTGTATTCACCAAATCTGAACGTTACACGATGTTATATACTATCTAACTACCCAGCGTGCTAGTCCGCTGGCCCAATTAGTTCAGCTATCTCATAGGTCGAAACCTCCCACCATTTTAATTGTAGTAATACGTCTGCACTATTCTACCAGCCAGTTAACGTGCAAAAACTTGTCTAGTCATACTTAACAATGTCAACTGTCCCCACCTTGTTTCACCCCTACTCCATTACTTATTAATCACGAACATTAAAACCGACAAGCGTGAATCTAACCGTTTAACTTTACATTTATTTACTCACCAACTATAATTTGGCGAGGACCGTTCAAGGCCACCAGCCAATTTTTCATGGCCCTGGTAAAAAAACAACTCACTCTCTGCGTGAGTTTTAATAACATCCGAATCATGACATACAGAATGTCGAGTGGAGATTCGAGATGGCCATGTTTGAACCAGACACCTGTGTTTGCAGAATTGTAAGATCGCCACAATATTAATTATCAAAGAATAAAATCAGTTATTTTTTGCATACATTTGTCATTACTTGCCAACATGCAGCCTCATTCATTTGTAAACAAAATCCTAGCAACCAATGCCCAGTCCAGTCAATATTTTTTCCCATGTCTAATAAAATAATGATAATCAATGCCCCATTTGCATCTTCACAATGAGTCAGCTCCATCACCGCCACTTGCATAGGTTATGTGTAAAGGTCTCCTGCCATCCCACCAAGAGCAGGTTATCCCCATGTCCTGTTTTCTTTTCCCATGTAAATTGAAACTTCATGATAACATGTCATCACCTTTGTCGCGATGTGGGTTAGATGGGGATAATTCGACTGACACTCTTTCGAGGTCTGCTCCCACAATCGACGAACACACAAAAAAATACTTGCACTCTAAAAACTAAATAAATCAATTGCTTTGATTTTTAGCAGAACTGTAGGGCAGTTTAATTACAGGAATTAATGTATCAAATATAATTATAAATATAAATATCAATTCAAAGGCAACTGAATCTACTAATGAAACTACAGCTTTCTATAAAGACTAACTTATTCACTCTAACTACTTGCAGGTCATATGAGTTATATGCCAAATAGAATCCGCGCAGGTGGCGACGGATATAACAGTTTAAATTCTATTAATTCAATGAGACATGTTATGATATGGACATTTCCTCTAGACACGCCATGGAGAATGCTTGTACAACCATGCGTTGTCTGGCGGTAGCTCTGAAACTGTCTTCAAAAGTAAGTAGAACGGTTCACTTTCATCATTACAAATTAGTATGGACTCTCACCATTAGGCCCTCACTGGGAGTGAGAGCGCTGGATGTAAACGCTGTGGGTTTATATCAAACCAAGTAGCTTAGGCTCTGGAGCTTTAACTCATGGCGCTTCTCACAATATGGACTGCTCAACTGCGTCTCTTATGTCTCTCATCTGGCTGAGGACTATCGCCGTCCACCTCGTAAATGGATTGTCTACATGTGGCATCTATCTAAGCTCTGCACGGGTTTAAATACTAAAGCTATGTCTCGACCTTCCGTCCAGATTCATACCTTTGATTGGTGCAACCACCTCTAGCTCAGGCACCGAACCGAGTTATTTTAAGTAACAGCCCTACGCAACGACCTTGGGTCGACATCAAAGGCCGAATCACTCAAGACAATAAAATGTAATTTTATAGTAATAAATTCTTAACATGTTCAAAACCCCGAGCTTTTACTCTGGATCACGGATTTTCTGTACGTCAACAGACGTCTCAATAACATTTAATTCCTACTCACCCCTTCCCTCTCTACTAAACCTAGTTCAAAACACGAGATATAAAAAGTGCTCAGTCATGCACACCTACGCTGTCCGTCTATCCTTCCCCACACCTTCTGTCTATCTATTAGGAAAAAAACTGTTCAAAACAAATTGTTTACGAGACCAAGTTATGCTGGCTCGCACAATAATTACGTTTGTAAAAATTACTCACTGCTCTCTCACAAAAATTTACTCAGTGGAAACATTTATGAATCAAAACTGTTCTTGACAACCTTCAGAAATATTGTTTTGTTGTTGTTGTTGTTACTGTTTGTTGTCGCACGGTTATCGTCCCTAAATAAAAGCTGATCATACAAATAGTTAATGGCTAATTGCTATTTTCAGTAGGTGCATATCAATATATCCGAGCCTTAACTTCAGTAGGTATGGATATATCATGAATGTCTCATTCTCATCTTTTCTGAGACCGAATACTGTATATGTAATTAGCTCCAAGGTATAGTAGAAAATGAATCAAGAGGTAAGACTACCCTGGTTTAAAAGGCAATGGCTGTTTCACTTTGGCTTTGAGAAGCAAATTGTTGAACAAGGTTAGTGTGATAAAGAGGAAAAATAACAATGAAAACGCATTAGCATCGGTCTATCAACATCGAGAAGGCAGACTAATTTCGTACAGTTTAGAGGGTTAAATAAAACAACAACAACAACAACAACAACAAGAACAACAACAACAACAACAACAACAAGAACAACAACAACAACAACAACAACAGAAAAACGTTCAGTGGTCTCAGTTCATTCTGTCTTTCCAGGTCAGATACAGTACGTCTATGTTCCCACGAGGGCCGCCAGACTTTTTCAAACCCAGGGACACCGTCCAGCAAGAGTTAATCACAGATTATCTCATCACCCCCAGTAAAGTGTGTGTGGATCGATGTTCCTATCTAGTGGCCGTTCAGTTGTCAGTGGCGGACGAGATAGATCAGAGAAACTCCATTCGGGCCACCTGGGGCAGCGCTTCCAAGACACGCTTATGGCCCCACGCGTATCTCAACGGAGATGTACAAACTGTCTTTGTCTTGGCTCACCAGACCGAGCTGAGTCATCTCCACCAGCCCAACGTGGACGAGATGACCAAAAGTAAAGAACGTTTCCCAACACTTCGGGAATGGGCTGGTATCAAAACAGAGGCAGATCGTTATGGGGACATTCTGTACCTAAACATGCAGGACTCCTACTACAATCTGACGCTCAAACTCATGTCCAGCTCCAAGTGGCTGAAAACCCACTGTTCTAAGACCAAGTTTTTCCTGAAGGTGGATGTGGATACGTTTGTCAATGTGCCACTTCTGATGGACCTTCTCATTTATCAGGAAGAACGTCTCGACTTCTCTGTGATTGGACAGATGTACACTGCCGAGCGCGTGGTGCACCTGGCACACAAATGGGCCATGGATCCTAAAGTCTACCCTCCACCTCTCTTCCCGGTTTATGCCTCAGGTAGGTGGGTAGGCCATTAGCAGCCTTTCCATTTCTGGACAAATACAGGACAATCAAAATGTAATCCTCCAGTGCCAATAATTCGACATTTCAAACTTGTCACTTGGTGGACAAAGTTCTATGTTTGGCATACATTATAATTTATCAACAATAGTGTTTCGTGGTAAAATAAAACACACACACACACACACACACACCAGAAAAAGCACATGTATTTTCTGCATTTATCTGACTAACTTACACCAGTTTTGCATGTTACAAGAATGTTGGATAAGACAACCTTCATCTGGTCACTGGAGGGTTAATCTAGACATTTCTTCTAGTTTGAGAAGTAAATGCATTTGTGATACAAAGCATCCTAGTCGATTTTAAACGAACAAACAAAAGCAAACAAACAAACAACAAAATAGTGGAATATCCTGAAGTAATACTGGCGCCCTCTGGTAATGCAGGAGTGCAACTCGACAGAAAACAAGTTTAAAGTATCTAGAGACCAGACCAATGGTAGTTCTCATTCTTTTTCCCCAGTCGATCGCCCCGCTCCCTCCTCTAAACTTTCGTTCATAGTCCCCCATTCCTACCCACAGATCACGGTTTTTCTTGACAATTTTGGAGTTGAAATTATGCCACTGGACTGCCTTGTCTCAACTTGTGTTCAATAGGAAACCAATAAACAAAAATCTGTACTTTTGACATCCTCAGACACCGCCTACATTTTGTCAGCAAATCTCTTGATCCCCATGCTTGATGTCACCCATCATCTGCCTCTCAACCAGCTGATTACTCAGTTGGAGCGCCTTGGCGCTGAGAAAATGTTCGTCACTGGACTTATGGGTGTCATCATTAGCTATGACTTTTTCACAGTTCGGGACTACTTCACGGACCAGCAGGACACAAAGTGGTACATGTGTGATCTGATCAATGACAAAAAGATCATTTGGAAATCTTGGACAATGAGACCTTGTACAAAGTCTGGAGATCGGTCTTCAGATTCTACGGCAAGTGCTGGATGGAAAATACCAGATCTTGCCAATCCAAGAGGGCCCTAACCAGCAAAGCTAAACAAATGAAACAGCTCAGAATTGCTACTATGAAAAGCGGTTTCAGGTAGACTTTTTAAACGAGTCATCATAAAATATCGCTGGATTTGTGTTGAACTTTTATTTGATGATCTATTGTTTCGTGTCGGGATGTTTGAGATAGCGCTTACCCCCTGACTGCTCAAGACCATGCCAGTACCCAGAGTTTTCAACCACCTCAAAGCAGTTTGTTCTTCCCAATAGCAAGACACGCGGTCCCTTTGTCTTGAACAGTTTCGAGTTTCACGCAAATTAAATCATTGTTCCACCATACAGACATCACCTTTGTTCATCATTACTTTTTGGACTTGGAGCAACTAATATATTCTACTTTCCCATGATCGACAAGAAGTGCGGCATCAGAAAAAGTCACAGCTCTAATCACAGGCAAAAATCTTATGCTATGAAAGAAAGATGCATATTGAAAAAATTCGGTATAGATATAAATATTATGATTATGTACAATTCAAAACTGACAAAACCAAAAAACAACAAAGTTTCCGCATGAGGGAAAAACCAAAAGCAAAAAAATGTGTTTTCTTTTACTTTGTTTTGCTTTCGCGCGAATGAAACTTGATATTATGGACCAAGATGATTGTCAGTTAAGTGATGCAGTCAATCCAAAGGAAAATTTAATTTAACACTAACAGCACGCTACCAGAATCTTTAACTCGCTGGATTTCTTCTCTCAATGCCCCAGTTATCCAAGGCATTCAAAGTCAGCTGCATGTAGTGAATGACTGATAGCACACAGCCGTATCAGCCATGCCATCACCACCAATGGGATGGACCTGGACGACATTCTGTCATCAAATAAACCAACTCTTTTCTTTACTCCCCGCCACCCACAATCCTCCATCTCTGAATCTGATCTATAACGTTTCCCATCTATATTAATAAAGCGAATGTGTGTTTGTGCGTTCGCAAAACAACAACAACAACAAAAAAACTGGCTCATACAGCTCGGATTTACATGAAATGTTGAAGGCGTCTTCCTTTCACCCTCTAGACTTTTTAATATTTTTTTACATTTGGAGACTCCAAATGATAGGGAAGTATTTTTGTCGAGTTTGTTTTGTGTCGTTGACTGCTCGCCTCCGGTTCTCCTTTTCACCGACGCAATAGCCCGTGAGGTCATTTTATTTCCTTCCCATGTGTTCACTATTAAATAAAATACCCAGTGCGCAGTTCAGTGCCATTTCATGACTGCCGTCCGGGTGCTTTGGGATTTAATGTACAAAGAGGATGCAGTAAGACCCAAGGTTCTACATACAATAAAACAACACAGACTAAGAATAAACAAAAAACAACTAAAAAAAAAACAAGACAAATTTAAAGGAACGAGCCAGGTGAAGCAGATCCATTTGATTCACTCAGAACTGAAACTAAAAAACACGATTTATTCTCGGCAGCGTCCAGTACTCCAGCTACTACATTAACCTTTTAGAAACCAGTGTATTTTGGATGTTGCCCATCGAGAGAGACCGTGGTTCACAAGACCCAAAAAAAAAAAAACTACGTGTTTACAACAGCAGGAAGATCAGCCATTGATATGTAAACATCCGTGGATTTTACGAAACAAGCATTCCGATTGGCTACAAGACACAACTAATCAGATTTTTTTGCATTGTAAAATAATTCCAGGGCAAATTATAGGCCCAGTCGTCTTCCAAGGGTTAATAACAAACTTGAAGGCCGCACTCCCTTTTGCTCGTAATGACAATAATAATTGCAGTAATTATGACAGGAAGCTTTATAATAATTAAATGATCAGTCATTGCAAAAAAAAAAATAAATGTTTAAGAAATGGAGACGATTTTCCCAGTGCTCACACTTGAAATGTGCAATGATTTTTTAATACATGAAGTATGATGTTGAAAACACTGCAGCAAGATTTTAATTCTTTCGAATGTTTCATATAATTGAAAATACTGTACTTTCAAGTTTGAAATATTTGGAAATGAAATGTTTGATGCTGTCCCTTTGTGCGTTGGTGAGCACTGCAATCCTCTTCGCCTTTCTCACGTGTATATTAGGAAGATAAGATAAGAGAAGAGAAGAATCACTTTATTATCCCAAAAGGGAAATTCATTTTCACAGTGTTTAAGAGCATACACTTCGGTACAAGCATCATAATATATATTATTGTACTACATGGACATGTCATCATTCAGAAAAAAAACTAAATAACACATAACGTATCATGGTATGGAACCTTCTGGCAAACATCTGGCTAAAACGCGTTGTTGAGGACAAGTGCAGGTGATATAAACGACCTTCTTTATCTCTTTTTGTTTGCTTTGATGTGTATTATTCTATGTTCTTTGATGATCGAGAAATTCAATGAAACAAGAGTTGGTAACTGTCACTTAAGATAATTATATAAATTTCTTCTGCACGCATTTGAGTACAGAATGGTAAAAAATGAAAACTACTGTGTCTGTCATGTTGCATGCTTTCCAGATGACTGTCTTCTTAATTTTTGTTGTTTTCACATTCGTTAGCATTGCATCCCCACGCTGTAATGTCAAACGGCCATGCATCCTTTGGATGGTGGATTCATAGAAAGAGGAAGGGTAGTGTTTTATCGACACTAAAGGATCTTCGCCTACGTACGAAGTACATTCTCTAACTGGCTATTGATTGGACGTTTTTGGAAATCTACGTTAATGTCTTTACTCTTACAAAAAATAATGGGGCAAATACAGACCAAAAAAACAACAAACAAACAACCCAATAACAAAGAAAAGGACCAGCGTCCATCTTCCCTCTCCTGTGTGAGGTTCCCATGCCATTTGGCTCGAGATCTAACCGTGTATGCATGATGAAGGGTCGGCGCACACTGCCCGATTTTGTCTGGCCTACCAGTAGGATGGTTACTACTACATGTACTACTATTTCCTGTTGCACCCGCTGGTGCTTGGGGCAGCAACAAAAGATCTCCAGCCCTGTCTGTCCTGGGCCATCTTTGGAAGAGTTCCCCAAGAGTGATTGAAGGATTCCATCTCTGCCTCGATCGTTCTCCGCCAGGTTGCCCTGGGTCTGACTCGCTTGCACCGTCCACCCGGTGTCCACAGAAGTGCCGTTTTGGTAATAGAATTTGCTTCCTTTCGCAGCACGTGTCCAAGCCATCTCCATAGTCTCTTCGTGATAATGCTGGTTATTTCTTCTTGCTTGCATCGCCCTATGTAATTCCTGATTAGAAATCTTATTTGGCCAAAAGATGCGGAGAATCCTACAAAGACACGTGGTGTGGAAGGAAGACAACTTGGCGAGGTCACCCTCCGTCATTCGCCAACACTCTGATCCATACAGGAGTGTGGACAGGACACAGCTTTGGTACAACCTGATCTTGGTGTTGATGCCGTATTGTCTCGATTTCCAGATGTTGCTCATACTTTGAAAGACAGCCCTTTGCATTTCCCAGCCTACTCTGGATGTTCTCATTTGTGCCATCCTCTGATCTGATAATGCTACCAAGATATTTAAATTTGTCCGTCATGTTGAGGTTCTTGTCACCTACTTGTACTGGTGCTGGAGTGTCTACATTAAGGAGTCGGATGGTGACGTCATGAAATTGATTTTCAATAGGACCTCGCATACCAGCCCAATAGGACATCGCTTACCAGTCCAATTGGACCTCGCTTACCAGCCCAATAGGACCTCGCGTACCAGCCCAATAGGACCTCGCGTACCAGCCCAATAGTTGCATCTCACTGAAACCCAATTTCGTGATGTCATCATCCAACTAGCCTGACAAAAATCCGCTGATGTGCCAAAATTAATCATTAATGTCATACACCATCTGTCTTGCCTTTCTCCATAATCATGTATTGATAGAGAATCGATTAAACAGATACTATAGTTAAGTATTGAATCCAAAACCTCTAAGCACTAACTCAGCTATGCTGTTTTATGTTAGAAATTTACATCCATATTTACATCGATATGCACTTAATAATCGCAAGGGCGATTTAAAATGGAAGCAATATAATAATTATGAACACATAGAAGATAATGAAGTGGATAACGAATACGTTTTAAGACCACGAGGAAAAGCACAAAAAATATAGTCATAGATAGCGATTTTTGCATGTATCCACCATAATGTATGAGCCTGGTTTATCAGTCTTATCTCTGCCAAACCAACGTTTAAGAAGAGCAACAAAACTGCAGTCACAACATATTCGAAAACAGTCTTTTAGTTGCAATGGGATACACTATGGACTTGCGAAGTTTAAAAAATGATTTTTTTGGTTTCAGAAGTTTGTAATTGCAGTTGCTTTCTCCTGTGGGCTTCAGTTGAATACCAAAAACAAATGAAAGTAAAAGACACATTTAAGGGAATTCTAGACTTTAAAGTCTCGACACGGCAGATGGCGGTGGGCAGAGTTCAGGCTGATGGCACACTTTACTG
Organism: Onchidella celtica; assembly: GCA_963931925.1. Classification (NCBI taxonomy): domain Eukaryota; kingdom Metazoa; phylum Mollusca; class Gastropoda; order Systellommatophora; family Onchidiidae; genus Onchidella; species Onchidella celtica. The sequence goes on from OZ007574.1 coordinate 13,702,997, forward strand.
AAGTCTGTTCTGCATCTGTTTTGGCTTTTTTCCGCAAGCTGACAAGACGGTTTAATCGCGCCCGAACTAGTAAGACAGACAGACAGACCTGTTTTGGTCTCGCTAGTGCGAGAGGAACCATTAAACTCTATAGTTCACATCTCACACAGACAACAGAGACAAAAGAGACTTGCCCCAGTCCGCCATCAGCCTTGGGAACAACGATAAATAAATTTACGGCTGTGGCATTTTCTCCGACGACACCTCTCTCACTGGGGCAAAACGCACGAAGACAGCACATTTATCTTTACTTTTTGAACACATGAACATTGGTTAACATAGCATGAAATACATCCCGATTTCCTTCTTTACCAATCTAGACATAAATTTGAATGTATTCCAGAACCGCTGCTGAATCATGAGAGGCAAATTACTGCACTGACAACTTTAGCTAAAACAGCTTTTCGTTGCCGACCCGTGTGCTTGAGGGTTTCTTGTCTTTAGTCAAATCCTGATTTTGTTCTCCTTGACACATCTTCATTTAGAACTATAGGCAGACTAAAGCTTTTTGGTTACTTAATCTGTCTTATTAATTTGATTGTCAGTGTCATTTTCACCTTCGGGACCACAATAAACATCACCACTGTCACCTTCAGGACCTTCTATTTCGACCAGCTCCTGGTCTGACGCTTTCTCTGGATGTTTTACAATTCTCTCATTACTCAGGACGGCTTCATGTTGATGCATTTCAGATGCTAGTCTGGTCAGCGTGCCCTTTTCAGTAGCCGGAAGACGTTTTTCAAAGCCAGCAGCCATCAAGTACAGTTTCAGTACACGCTTGTTGGCGATATAGGACAGGAAGATGAAGACACCCTGGAGGCCGTTGAGAATGATGGAGACAAATCTGAGAGGGTCATTGTCTATCGCTTCAGCAGTGATTGCAATCAGCCAGAAAGCACCGGTCATGCTAGATAATTTGACGTAGACATACAAGCTTTGGCGGTGTTTTGCTTTAAAGTTAGCCCGGGACTGCAGTTTCTTCACGTTATGGATCTTGATCACTGTGACCGTGAAAAATATGCAGTTACAGAGCAAGATTATGCCGAGTGGCGTTACCATGGAGACTGCAACCAAAACAACCGAATCCAAATAGCACGAGGTGTGACCATATCCTATCCATTGGTGTCCAGAGGTGAGGAGACTGGATAGCACAACAGCGGCGTCTATGAGAGCAGGAAGGCCCAGGCAGAAGATTATTCTCTTACACATGTAGATCCCCTCAGAACGTGCTGTAGACTGGACTGCCCTTGTCTTGGCCGTGAACACTTGGAACATGTGAAGGCAACAGATGAAGCACCAACAGAACATGCTCAACCAAAAGAAGTGAGTAGAAATGCCAACCATCGTGCAAAAAACGCCTTTCTGTGTAGTGTGGGAACTGAGCAACAGAAAAGCCTGGGCAAGCAGAAGGGTTGCACTTAACATCACATTGTTTTTACCAGCCACACTACGTAAGACCCGGAAGAAACCGTACGTCACCAAGGTGAGTACAAGACAAAGCATGGACACACTGAGAGAGGCAACACTAAGAATATATTGCCACTGTTGTATTGTTGTGCGAGTAGTGAGCACGGTATATTTTAGCTGCTCTACCTTGTCATTCAGCAAACTCTGACAAACCCGTAGTTGACCATCTTCATCAACTGAAACCATATTGAGTTCCCCAACTTCTGTGAACACAAACGTCGACTTGTCCAGATAGAGAGTAATGTTTCTTCTTGGAGGAAGTGTTGCCTCATTGTCTTGGATTGAGAACTCAGTCTTATTGAAAATAACGAATGGGCAGAGCAATTGAGTTGACCACATCACAAAGTCCTCTTGGTATGCCATTATGCCATATAGATCGTGGTTATAAACGCCTGCTGAGAGATATGAAAGTCTATGTTTGTGTGAAGAATCACATTTTATCATTTTTCTGTTTTGAAGTTCATCACTGACTAGAAATTCCGAGTCACGTGGAAAATAAGGTTTCTGGCTCCATGGAAGGAGTTGTGACTTCAAAATTAGTGGGTTGTCAGGATCGAGTGTTAGATTCAGATCTCTTTGAATCAAATTTACCTGTATTTCGTTTTCAAACTGATCACGAGGAAGAGATCGATCTGCTACCATATACACTTCTACTGTAAACCATTTTATTTCTAATTTTTCATGATCTGTGTCTCTTGGATAATCAGGTGATGATGCCAGCGGCGGCGCCAATTCTGGATCACAAGTAATAATTTTGAAATCCGCATTCATTCCATAAATCATTTGATTCACATTAGCAAAGACTTCTTCCATATAACGTTTGAAGTACACAGATTTCGCATTTTGCAAAGCCATCGAGGTTTCATGGGAACGAGCTGTTATGTTTGTCTGGAAAACTGTGCGAGGAACATGCAGGAGACGGAATTTGTAGCCCAGACCTCGAACACGATCCACGACGGTTGAACAGTTTCCGTCAACAAGGGTTTTGCCCGAGGAACACCGGAGGGCTCGACAGCGTCCATCTAGACTAGCCCATGTCCTAGTCGCATTACACTGGCTATTTCCTACCATCGCTCCCTGCAACCGGGGAGAGCTCTGTGAATTTAAATTGAGTAACAGTGAGAATGGTGAGATTGTTTGTATCCTTTTGAGGCCAAATAACTGCGCGGCTTCGATGCATTCTGTGTAATGCACAGGATAAGTCTGCATATTACATATGGCACAAAATATATTCTTATAAGAGAAGTCTCTGTTGACACGGTGGATGATGCTTGTTTGTGCGTAACACGCAGCAAGTACATCTGGGTCAAAATTACCCCATTGTCCAGTAACATTGCACGTGTCTATGACATCAAACCAAGACTCAGGACACTTAGTGAAGTTTGGATCTGCGGGAGCGGCCTGTGACACGGTACACCTGGAACTAGAGTTCAGACTCAGTCTGAGAAATTCGTCCTCATTGTTGGCCCCATAAACCGGCAAGTAATCCCGGCAGGAAATGGACACGTTCCAGCTGGTTGGCTGGAAGACATTGTTACATATGGCGCAGTAACTGTTGAAGTATATTACCAATGTTTCGTCATCGTAGACGTGAACATACGACGTCAAATTCTGTTCATGGTCTGGAATTTCCTCTTCACACTTGGACCTCACGGAGTTATATGGGTATTCACCAGGACACCCTCTGATGATTAAGTACGATTTCAGACTATCACAGCTGAGTTTCAAGCCTTTGCCTTCTTCAGGCTCAACACTAGATGTAGAAATAATGTTGGGAAAATAGGAATCATTGGCAGTGTCATTCATTGAACTGTCTGGACAGCACGTACCGTAGATCTCGCATGAAGGTCTTTGGCAATCACAGGGAAAACAATCAATCTCCGTACATGCCCAAGATCTGTTAAGCGTTACGGAAACACCTCCATCGCACATGTATGGACAAAACGCAAGTTGGTAGTCTAGCGGTAACATCGTAGATTTGTCCCAAATATACTCGTGAGCCGTAGGAGAAGTTGAAGGAGATGAAGCAAAGTACTCTTCGGTGACCCACGTGGTATTAAAAGATGTAAAGTATGGTGGAGTTATGGAATGAGAAACGTTGATATCATCTGAAGAATTTCGCGTAGCGCGAACATATGTCACAGTGAGGAAAATGAAGATCACAATAATTTCTGGCATTTTGCAATAGTTTAGCATGTTTGGCCTCTAGGGAAAATAAACACAAAACAGATCACGTGCCAATTATTTACGAAACGATTTGTCTGTCTACAGAAAATGTTGTAGTGTCAATGAAACTCTCCAAGTACCACTGGATGTGGGACTCTTTCTACATTCCTAAGTTCTTGTCCTGGGCATATCGCTGAAGTATCAATGAGTATCACCACTCCAGTCTGTAATTTATAGGCTGCTGGCACATGCGCACTGCATTTCATTTCATAATTGCAGCATTAGTCATTCATCTGAGGTGAGGCAGTGGTAACACACAAAGTCACCAAATGTCACCTCAAATATCACTGCATGAAATATTTATATACAAACTGCCAGATATTTCCTTCGGGAAACTGATGTGACCATCGATGGGTGCATTATTCATGAGATGTCCATCCTTAGTTTGTGGATGTTATTTGAATGGGTCTTTATTTCTCGATTATTGCTTCACCAATGCCGGTCGCTGATGTCCTTCGCTTGAGCCCTCCGATCCCAAGAGCGTTGTAATAATTGTGACTCCGTACAACACTCATCCCGTACGTTTCCCGTCCGGTGACAGGAATGTTCCACAGATTGTCAAGTCCTACTAGCTCGAGGGCGGCATGGTAAACTATCGTAACTCGACATTTACAAAATAACTGAGATATTTGTTATGTTTGTAGCCCTTCGACAGCCCACAGGTTGTGTTATAAGTTTGGGGAGTAAATTTTGAAATAGATGGGTAAAGTAACATTTTTTTGCTTTCTATTTTTTTTTTTAAACGATATCGTAACCATTAAGCCTGATAAAGAATGTGTTTCAGTTGTTTCCTTCTCCTGAGACATTTGTAAAAACACATTTGCGATGGTTTGTCATGCAGCCGTCGAAATACACAGCCCCCCCCCCCCCCCCCCCCCTTTTCGTTTTCATTCCCCCACATGGCCGCCGCTTTGAGCTGTTCGTTTCTCGGCGCTCGGGTCTTCAACGGGCGCGATATCTGACATTGGGTTTGGAATAGGGTAGAGGAGTATTCCTCCTTGCTTTTTTTTTTTTATATTGTTTTGGGAAAGAAAGAGCAAAGGACTTCTGAATGCGTCTCATGCCAGTATTGCCAGACTATACATTATAATGCACTCAGCAGCTAATCGCCGAGCCGTGCGTTAGCTACAAAAACGTCCTTACGAAGGACTAACTGGCAATGGAGTTTTGCCCCCTGCATCGCCCCCCCCCCCCACACACACACCCACAGCACGGCCGTTCCTAGAGTCGTGTCCTTGCGGTGATCCCTGTAACACCGCAGTTTGAAATGTTACCTCACTGTAAGAAACTCTGGCCATAGATGCATTCGAAGACTACCATTTTCGGGAATCCGGGAGCAGGATTTTCATGGACATTTTGGCCGGCCTGGAGAAACCATGTACATGACGCAATAACGGCAGAATGTCATGATTCGGATGTTGTTAGAACTCACGCAGAGCGTGAGTTGTGTTTTTACCAGGGCCATGAGAAATTGGCTGGTGGCCTTGAACGGTCCTCGCGAAATATAGTTGGTGAGTAAATAAATGTAAAGTTAAACGGTTAGATTCACGCTTGTCGGTTTTAATGTTCGTGATTAATAAGTAATGGAGTAGGGGTGAAACAAGGTGGGGATAGTTGACATTAAGTATGACTAGACAAGTTTTTGCACGTTAACTGGCTGGTAGAATAGTGCAGACGTATTACTACAATTAAAATGGTAGGAGGTTTCGGCCAATGAGATAGCTGAACTAATTGGGCCAGCGGACTAGCACTGCTGGGTAGTTAGATAGTATAAAACATCGTGTAACGTTCAGATTCATTGAATACAGACGAGCAGAAGCATCGTGTCGTGAAGTATCTCCGGTTGGCCAGTACCTGAACTGTGTGATTTGAAGACTAGAAGTCCTTGCTAACGGACTGACTGAGCTCTAGAAAGAAAGGTCTGAGTGGGCTGACCTTTAAAAGCCCACGCTGCGCTCTTTTGATGTTCGCGCCTACCAGTAGGCGTGACCAACGGTAACATATCTTATTTGTCTAAGCATAATAGAAGTTCAGAGATAGAGAGAGAACCACAGCCTCATAGGAAGTCTAAGGAAACCCCAGCTGGCACTCGACGAACGAGTGGCCCGTATTATAGATCTATCTCCATAGTATGATTGAAGTAATATAGCACATTGTTGATGAATTGAATAGTGATTGTGCATATAAATATATATAGTCTTTTGCAACTGCTTAATTACCTACAAGCCGAAATGTGCTTCTGTAGGCTTTGAACGTACTGGGCTCTCCTAACATTCAAGCCCATATGATTTAGGGAGTTTGCCTGGCGACTGGCCAGTGGCGACTCAACTGTCACTTTAGATTGATATCTAGTTTCGTATAATATACCCATTTGCTATTGATTGCAGTACATCCAATAAGGAACCATAGTTATATGAATATCATAGATTAAGTTAGTAATTAGGATTTATTGCTTTGAATATACCTCTATTGTCTTTTGTTTTGTTTATTAATATTTAAATAATAAGATGGCCTGACCGGCCTGACATATATAGATCCTCTAATTATTTAATACTTTTCTTGTGTGGTTGTGTCCGAGTGTGAGTTAGCTGCCTCTTGTGCAGTCATAACATCCCCAAGACCCTAACTCTGCTCGTGACACAGAGAAGAATTGTTAATGTAGTGAAATATCGCTGCACAGTTAAAACCGGTGTCCTTATACGAAATATGTTTTGTTTCATCATGTACAACGTGCAAATGAATGGCATTTTGCTTTAATGGATTATGGTTTTGAAACCAGTAGCAATTTTCCTTTCCTCCAATATGTTAAAAGAGTCTATGGGTATATCTGAGTAAATTAAAAATTTATCACTGTTAGGAAACTCTGCACACCTCTGTGGAATCTGCCACCTCACAAGGACGACAACCATAGCAACAAGAATGACAAACGCAATAGGAAGATGATTTTTCACGTTTATAACGCAATATCAATAAAAAGTCAAAATATGGCAAAAGAAAAAGCTGTATGTAGCGAGACCTCGCGACCCCACAGATGTTCTGTATTTTTTAAAATAATATTTTTTCATCAATAAATGAATAAGTAAATAAATAAAGAAACAAGAAATCTGTGCCTATCTGCTCTGTCTTACACAAAAATCAGTTGCTGTAACTGTAAAACATACTCATTATTATTTTTTCCTTCTCTAGATGAGGTCCCCTCAATTGTCCGGGATAAATCTGTGCCCCCGTACTTCTTCCTCACTCTCTCTATCTCATCCTTCTCTCTCTCTCTGTCTCTGTCTGTGTTCCCTCTTTCTCTGAACCAGGACGTTTCCCCATTGTAAATTACAGTATTCCTACAGATCGCATGTGTGCACTAATTTCTAGGCTGGTAAGTAGCACCAAACAGAAGGCGTGTCATTAATATAGTCCACCCATGCGAGTCATTAATATAGTCCACCCATGCGATGTCACCTACTTGTACTGGTGCTGGGGTGTCTACATTAAGGAGTCGGATGGTTCAAAAGGAGCACAAAAAAAGGCTCATAGTATTGTACACTTCTTCAACTTTTTAACAAAATGCTTGGAACTTGGATAAAAACAATAAATTGATACAAAATTGATGCGTTAGAGTAGTTAACACTTACGAATATTGATTTTACCATTATTGAAACTGTTATCCATTCTGCAGTAATCAGCTAAAAGGGGCCAAAATTACACCACAGTGAAAAACTCGCGACACATTTATATTTTTAGTAATAAGGTAATAAGATAACATGCTTTCCCAAAGTTTGAAAATATATTAGAAATCATCGACTTTATATGAATGCAATCATTTTGTGTTTTAAAATTTGGTCAAAGACATTCATTGAGCAGTGACTATACTGATGAAATAGACTGCCCAGTGGTATTTTTCTGTCACGTACATGGCTCCAAACAACAGTTACTGCTCCAGATAACGAAGAAAGTGATACCATCCGGGTGTCATTACATCTCAAAGGAAATAAAAATGTACCACTTTTGGCGTGTTTCCCTTACATCACCAAAATTGTGATGTTGACCCGGATGCTTTGCAATTCAAGGCAGCGTCATATTATATTAAGTGCTCAGGATGAGGATGTGTGCAGAAACCAAATAAAATAATATGACATTTCGGTATACAAGCAAAACTTATGTGACGTCAGAGGAAACAAACTACTAGAATACGATCACAAATATGAAATAACCAGTGATGTGCAAATCTTTTTGTAAAACGAGTTTTAATAGTATAAGAAAATTTGATTCGTTTGTACAACGAATGGACGAATATTGGGTGCATTAATTAAAATCTATATACAAAAAGCAGAATTAGGGGATGCTGCACAAAAGATGTGAAAAACATTATTTTACAATGAACGTGCACATTTACGGATGACAACATTTTATCAAAAGATTTAAACCGTGTTTTTAGATTTCCCCGAGGGTGTGTCAGTCCTAATTCATTATAGACACAAACTAGGATTTTTGTTTCTTCACTGTCTTAAGTTTAAGTTTGTGTTTTGCGGCGCGTTGGCACGACACCGGCCACTTTTGCGCCTTCACGGTTTATTTGGGTACACGTTCTTTATTTATGTTTCGTATTCAGAGCTGTTAAGTTTAACATTAGAATTAAATACTTTGAGAAAAGTTTATCACATTGCATTGGTAAAGTTCTCAAAAGTTGTCTTGTATGGATTTGAAAAAATGTTTTGTAAATGAGTATAAACGTTTTTAAATCAACTTGTAAATCTTAGTCTCTCTCTCAGAAAGGACAGGATGCAGTGTCACCAAATACGTGAGTGCCATTGTCTACTGAAACATGACGTCCTGTGCGTCTTGACATGGCGAAATGTGTGAAGACTCAGAATTTGACAGGTTGCAGCTGGAAATCGTCGTCCCTTGGTCCAGTTTTACAACCTCGTGTCGAAGTCTGAGCCTGTAGCTGGAAACAAAATAAATATATAATCATGAAACTTTTCGTGAGATGAGATGAACAGTTGCCCGAATTCCAAATAGCTAGTGAACAAAAAAAACAACACGAAGATAAAATGTCATTGTTCTTTTAGACGAATGAAAATGCTTGTGATCACATGGATACATAATTATCATTTGTACGAATCTAAGAGAAGCAATACTTTTGTTAAAATAGTTCGTCAAACGCTGATTTTTCACGTTGTTTAAGAAAGCAGTAAAGTGAGTAAAGTCAGGTTTATACAAAATTGCTGTAGGTAGGTAAAAATACTACTTTGTCTGTGTATGAAAGTCATCTCCGCTGACCTCTTCACAATTTCATAATTCAGACGCTTACTATTATTAGTACGCCCGTTTTTAATCAGTTACAGAGAGAGAAAGAGAGAGAGAGAAGGGGGGGGGGGGAGAAAGAGAAAGGAAAAAGAAAGAGGGAGACAGAAAAAGGGAATAGGGGAGGGAGAAAGAGAAAGAAAAGGAGAGAGAAAAGAAGGAAGAGAGTGATAGAGAGACACAGAGATGGAGACAGAGAGGGGCGACAGAGAGACAGAGAGAGAAAGAGAGAGAGAGAGAGAGAGAAAGAAAAAGACGGAGAAACAGAGAGAGAGAGAGAGAGAGAGAAAGAGACAGAGATGGAGATAGAGAGGGAGACACACACACACATAGATGGAGACAGAGAGGGAGAGAGAGAAAGAAAAGAGAGAGGGAGACAGAGATGGAGACAGAGAGGGAGACACACACACACAGAGATGGAGACAGAGAGGGAGACACACACACACAGAGATGGAGACAGAGAGGGAGACACACACACATAGATGGAGACAGAGAGGGAGACACACACACACAGAGATGGAGACAGAGAGGGAGACACACACACACAGAGATGGAGACAGAGAGGGAGACACACACACACAGAGATGGAGACAGAGAGGGAGACACACACACACAGAGATGGAGACAGAGAGGGAGACACACACAAACAGATGAAGACAGAGAGGGGAGAGAGAGATAGAGAGAGAGAGAGAGAGAGAGAGAGAGAGAGGGAAGGAGGGGGGGGGGGAAGATGCATGCTCAAAGGAAAGCTAAGCTGGATGGTCCACTATGATACTATGCCCTGCCGAAAGTTTATCAAAATGAACTGATTTCCATGATCGTCTAGTACACAAACTCCTTCTCCTACCTTGTTCTGATGCTTGAACTCCTGAGTCCAGGGCACTTCTATTGTTGTGTTGGTCCGATGTGGATGAACTTCTACTTCTTATCCTCCTGACAGGCAGTAAACATAAATCAGAAAACAGTGTAAGAAAAAAAAAGCAAAGTTTTTAACTAGATGTTTTTAAATTTAAATATAAAGGGTAAAAACTGTCTGTTTACAATCTGGTACAAAAATGGTCCGATCAAGACTGAATCTGTTTACTTCAGATAGATTAGAAAACATCATGGGTAAACATCAGTTCTAACAAACACTTTAGCCATTGCCACTAGAAAGAAGAAAAAAATGATGTTCACGTTCTTCTCTAAAAGCAAGAAATGGAGCTCAGTTTCTCTCCCTATCTAGACTCAAAGTCTGACAACAGGTACATCATATCTGCCTATCTGAAACGTATCAAACTTGAACATCTCAGATGCTGAAAAATTGAAATGTTAAGATTTGTCTAATGCGAAGAACTATTGATTCCGGAATGAAAAGAAGAACCTCATCACGGCCTTGTCTTTTATAATGTATTGGTTTGACATAATATATCTCAAAAATATAATTGCATCTTCATGCAGAAAACTTCGGGCACTTCTGGTGGGATCTCCATCTGTCCTATCATTCTACTTTATTGCCGCTATCGTCTTGCGTCTTCCTAGCACAATATGACCTAGTTATCGTGTGGACGTGCTTTCTCTAAACTCAAACTCGTGAAAACGCCATGTTGACTTTAGATTAATGCTTGCTATTACTTGTTTCCCTTGAATAACAACATCATCTGTCTAATGATAAAGAGGGTCGACATTTGGCGAACGGATTTCCAAAACTGGGTTAGTCAAATTTTGCATGAGTTATGGCCCCTTTCAGATAGTCCTTCAAACTTGGTGAAAGACCCTGTGTTATTGTTCATTTAAAACTTGCTCCGTCCAGTCTTTATCTTCGGACTTACCCACTTTTGGAAAAATACTTTTCAGTTTTGACACTCGGGCTCTCAACGAGCTCAACATTCAAGAATTGTGTATTAATGTCATTTGTCATTCTGACATAATTATGGCATTATGACATTCCGACGTTAGGCCCCGTCGCACACTGACGCAGGCAGCTTTGCTTCAGTTTTGTGGACTGTGGAGCTGAAGGGGAGCTGGTGCACTAGCGAGACTTGACACAAGTCTGTGGCGCTAACTGATTCAAAGAAAGTTCAAGTCTGACTAAAATCCCACACAAACAAACTTGTGGCAGTGCAATAGTACTACAACCCTTATTTCTATCGTCTATATTTTAGGCTTGATTTATTTTAGTATACTTTTCCTAAAGGCTCCTGCATAAATATTAATCTTTTTGTGGAGAGGACAGATTAAACATATTTTTCTTTGTCACCAAAGCAGAGAAAACTTAGTAATATCTGCCTTTTATAATACCCGTTCTATGCATTAATGGTACTTCCCCAATACTCACATAGTATATAATTTATTACTACTGTGAATTCTTTGATTGTTTGTAAGAAGATTTAGGTATACTTAATGATTTCCTCCACTCATCATTTACGATACGGCAAATAATTATGGCATGGATTAGATCTGTGGCCAAACAAAAATCTCCCGTCTCAGATGTAAAAGAAGAACCATGTACCACTCCGGTCTAATCTCATGACATCCAAGCATTGAAAATTATACGCAGCGCGACCCAAAATGATCAACCTTAAATAACAAAGTAACCTATGAAACAATAGTTTATTGACCATTTATGTTATTATTTTAACATGCATTTCAAAATTAGATTTAGAAACCCGATCTTTCTAATTTCTGACGATCAGCAACAAAATAATTCTTTTGTATTAGGTGACCCGTGATAAAATTACATTTCAGTGTAAATTATACAAAGATACTCTGTGATTAAATATCCTTGTCATCTGTATTCGTTAGTCAAAACATACTTTACAGAATAAATGTTAATCTTGTCTGTTACCTGTACGCAAACAGAGCAAAACCGCCAAATCCAAACACTCCGGCCAGTATCAACAGTATCACACTTGCAAC